>JABFPT010000663.1:0-18168 GCA_022817245.1 Nixonia krombeini | reverse complement strand
GACAATAATTGGCGTTGCAAGTTCTCAAACGTAAAGAGTGACGTGTTTTATGCATTACTTCAAATAAAGAAAAGAAAAAAAAACAAAGATTATTATCGGTTTATTTCGAAAAGTGTCGGAAGTAGCAATAAGAGCGATAAAACATGCACGTAGATAAACGAGAATCTAACGGAAGAAGATTGACAGTCGCGTGTTAATAATTTTAGCTGCTTATAAGCATGCGGATGGAAAAAAGATAGATGGCCGTCGTGTGCTGGTCGATGTGGAGCGAGCAAGAACAGTGAAGGGTTGGCTTCCACGACGACTGGGTGGCGGTTTAGGTGGCACGCGTCGAGGGGGGCCGGATGTAAATATCAAACACTCTGGTAGAGAGGATAATGAAAGAGAACGGGAGCGGTATCGCCTTGAACGGGAGAGAGAAGCTCGTGGTATCGACAGAGAGAGGTGAGATATTTTTCGAATACTTCTATTGTACACTTATTACTTCACAATTACTTCACACGAGAGAGCAATTTTGTGTCAATGTAGCTATGAGCCATTATTAATAAAGCTTTCAAAAATTAGTTTGAATTACTTTATGAAACAATTGTGCGTGTGGCGTTTAACTTACCAAGTGCATCAACAATGTACCAGTAATATTAGAAAATGCAAAGTAATGATATTAGTAGAATTAAAAAATTATACATAAGTAATAAATGTCACATTATAGGGATCGAGATCGGATCGACAGAGAGCGCAGAAGATCTCGCGACCGAAAGCGGCGATCAAGAAGTCGGTCACGTGATCGTAAGCGAAGGCGTAGTCGGGAACGGATGCCTGATCCCGAGATAGAGGAGATCGCTAGAGAGGAAAGGTCACGAGATCGCAGAGAGCGAGAACGTGATAGAGAGCGTAAACGTAGGCGCTCGAGGAGTACTGATAGAGATCGTGACCGTGAGCGCAAGCGCGACAAGCGTGACCGTGACCGTGAACGTCGTGACCGGAAGGATCGAGTTGATCGACAGGAAGAAGATACAAAAGAAATTCGGATCAAGGAAGAACCTTTAGATGGTAAATGAGAGTAATACGTTTTCTCTTTTCTTTTAGAATTTGTAATGAGTTTTTCTATTACGAATCATACTTAATACGTGTGAAACTTAAATTTATCTCATAACTAAAGCAAACGTACGCGTACACCTCTTAGTTAATAAATCTCTAATTGTGAATTTGTTCATGATTGTAAACTATATTATGCATAAGACAAAAAACGAACATCTTTGATGGATGAATGTAGAAAATGTTCGTCTTTGCTTGTTTGTAATAACAAAAAAAAGACAAGTTTCCGGACGATTTCTTTTCTGACGTTCCTTTAATTTATGCAGAATCAATATATCCAGTTTCTGCACCTTATTGACTTACTTTAAACAGTCTAATGTTGCTGCAATAATAAGATTAGAAATTGCTATGAATACACCTCTTGTTTGGGGTATACGCACTTTCATTGTAACTTTCAGTTCACTATTATTCTATTATTATAATCTCGCGTCGGGCACAGACTTCATTTTTATAATACAAGTCGCTAGAAAAATACTTCTCAAATCATTAACTTATTGGACGAACTTTTCTACATTTTCTTCAAAGACACCTTTAATATTTATAGACAATAGAAATCATATTCGAAATAACACGAATTTTGACTGTTTTAAATGGTTTTACAAATATAGTTATACTTTCGTAATAAATATTTACTGGTATACTTTAAGAAAAAAAGAGATGTTGATATGAAATATTAGAAATAACGATTTTTAAAGTAAGTATTTATGAAAATCTGACGATTCATAAAAACGTAATATAACATCGTTAGTGAAGGTTTCTTCATTTCATTATTTTATTTTCAGATTATCCTGATTATAACAATACGTATTCGAGTTCTACATCTTATTTTGCTAATGTTAAATACGAAGACGACAATGAAGTGGAAGAAAAGTACAGAATTCCGGAAAATCGAACCGATTCTGTTCCTCAATATAATTACGATTCTGTATCGGAATATTAAATTAGCCCTTAAAATATTATAATTGTCGAATGAACATGGAATTCGTATCGAACTTTGCTTTTTCTTTTCAACGGATGGCCTCCTACTCAATGCTGCTGCTGATTTTCTATTGATTTATCTGCTAAATTAAAGTAAATCGATTTTGTGTAAATATATATATATATATAAATTTGTTTGAGGTATTTGCATTTTCGGTAATTGTTGAATGTGTGTGTACATGTATATGTATGCAAATAAATAATGACATCGACTAATATTTATATTTATTTCTGTATGCTTTTAATAGTATAACACATCACTCAATAAGTCCCTGTCTGACACATATATGATAACATTGTTGGCAGACCCACATGACTTCTAGATAGTACGATACTTTACACGATACGTGCTAAAATTTCAATTTTTACTTAAATAATTTTACATGAAAATTTGAGCATTCGTAAGTTGTTTTCGAAGTGCGTGCCGTGTTTGCTCTGTTTGGAGCTGTTTAATCCATTGACTGCCAACTACGAGATATCTCGTAGTGGCACTCAGCATAGAAGTCTTATTTTGTGACGCCAGCTACGAGTTATCTTGTACTGTTTTTATTTTCAATAAAAATACTGTAAATGTCATTGAAATATTATATCAGTAACTTAATATTATTATATTTTGTAAAACTTCATGTTTTCTTTCAAATGAAACGGTGGCGTTCAGAGCAAGACGCGTTAAGTTTGCGTGACAGTCAATGGGTTAAGCGAGATAGAAAGGATTTTTTGCATCGATATGTGACAATGGATGAAACATGGATCCACCACTATACACATGAATAAAAAAAAAATTATCATCTGAGTGGACAGCAGCCGGTGGAAAGTGTACAAAGTGACTAAAAACTCAAAAGTCAGCTGGCAAGGTTATGGCATCCGTATTTTGGCACGCGCATGATATTTTGTTCATCGACTATCTTGAGAAAAGTAAAACTGTTAATAGCGAATATTATATGGCATTATTGGATCGATTGAGTGTAGAAATCAAGAAAAAACGGCCTCAAATACTGGAGACATATTGAGTGAGTTGTTAGATATCCCAATACTAATAATCTTAATACATTGCCCGCATCCCGTAAAAAAGACTTGCGCTTGTCGCCGGCACATTTTGTCAGCTGTAACAAACTGGCTGTTGATGAAGGCATGCTGGCAACATGCTGTCACATAATTCATCAATAAACAGTATGTTGTCATTATAAACACGTTGAGTGCCACGCCAGTTACTGGTGACTGACTGACAGTGTAAAGTATGAAACGAAATTAAAAATTTTTAATTGTCTTAAGTAATTACCTAAAATTTTTGGTTTTTTACTCTTCGGATCATGTCATTTTTCAAGATTCTCTTCGACTAACATTTTCGAGCTACGCACATAACTCGTTTCATCATGTCACTGGTACATTACATGTGCGGCTTTTTTCACGTAAGCAGAGATTTTTTTCCATTCAGCTTTCGACAGTGTAAGATCTCAATTCTTGAGATTCTTAGATAAATAGTTTAATAAAGTATTTTTTGTTAAGTACTACACATCTGAGTAGTCGAGTTAATCCCGAACCTTCCCATATCCTAAATTCTTTCACGAATATAGTCCAGTACAAATGCAACACAAATTAAAAAAGTAGCCAAATAATTAACTTATTTATTTAAAATCATTAAATGTTAACTAGTTGAATATGCATGTTAGTCAAATACCAATAACAATATTGTACAGTTAATATATCGTAAAACTAAAAATGTCAACATAGGAAATAAATTTATCAGTGCCATTAAAATTGAGAAGCTTAACAAATTTTCGATTTAAGTTATTGTATTTTTATTATTCTTTAACATTATACTGTACAGGATGGCATTTGTGTCTTCTATAAAATGGGCATAAAATATTTCGAAAGACATGTATTTTATACGAAGAAAAGGATTTTTAACAGTGCAAGTACACTATAAAGACAAAACGCAGAAGTTGAAGTACCCAAGGGAAAACTCCATAAGAATTAATACACTTATTGTCACATAGAATAGGATCTTAGAACACTGATGTGATGCGATGTATGGAGATTTTTTATAGTATCGCCATCCACCGCAAAGTAAGGAACTAAAATTATCCCCTATGCCAGTGATACTTTGTCACGTTAGTCACAGGATGAATGGGTAATAGGCAGTGCTGCAAGATCGTGGACCGTGGTAAGATTCCCAACCCCCTCACGTAGTTTTCGTAACACTGGAAGAGAAGAAAAAGAATTTTGCTCATCGGCAGTAAAAAAAATCCTTCTGCTTAAATCTTAACTGCTGGCATCTATGATCACCTATCAAAGACAATTTAGTCATTCAGTGGAAATGTCATTGCAACTCCTTTCTATACATGTTATATACGCTTCATGATTTAAATTTTATGTTTGTAGAGGTCGCGCTAATTCTTGGATGCAGTGTCGCGTGTCGCCACATCACCAAGTCAACACCGTCGTGGTGAAAATACTCAAAGCGTGAGAGCATATGTCTCGGCCAGTTCATCCCAGAACCCAGAGATATGTTTTAGTGTAAATTACGCTTCTGTTCGTATTGAGTAGTATCGTCGTCATCGGTCATTTTCAGTTGCGAATTTGTGAACATGTGTGAAACTTGTCGTTGAAGGCACATTATTACTCAAAAACCGGCAGACGCGTCTAACAATCTACGAAATTGTGCACATTGCTACGTTTTATTATACTTTCTTTGGGATAACTAACGTATTTTCCCACGATGAGCACGCCGCAGCCACAGCTGCAGCCGAAATATGGAATCGTCAAAAGGGTAAGTCTCTCTCGCAATAAAATCAAAATTTTTTTCAGATTTTTCTCACAAATTCTTTTCGGTACAAATGCATGTGGATTTCACGAATGTTTGTTAAATTACAGCTGGCACAATGCGTTCCCGCTGTCGTGGCAGCTTTCTCTCACACATATGGTTCATTCTGACCTATTCCTTGATGAATTTATTGCAGACCTCTATTTTTCTGTCTATAATTTATATTAGATGCAACAATTTTTTAATTTACAATATTATGCCATCTTGTTGATGAATAATTCGACTTACTTTTCCCAAAGTTGACTCTTTTATATTGTTATCTATTATTCTAGATTTGTATCCTTGTCAGAATACGCAAGTAATTATAAAAAATATTTATTTTTATAATTGTGCTACAAATTATCTCTATGGAATGAATAATTATATAGATTAAATTATGTTAATCTACTGTGAGAAAAGATTTGAAAATAATCTTTATATAATACTTCATTATGTGCATAGCTTTTATGTTGAGTATAAGGTATATAGAGTTCATAAGATGTAATTGACAAATAGTTTATTTAATTTTGAATAGTAAACAAATATTAAGAATTGTAATTTTTCATTTGAAATTTTTAAGTGTGTTCATTTCTTATATAATAAACAAGAAACGAGGTGATAAGAAAAAAGGAGAAAATACAATAACAAATGTTATTTTGTTTACCTTTTGAATCAGTAAGTGAAAGTAAATATTATAGGATATAATTAATTTGAAGATAAGACAAAAAAGTAATATGTAATCTAAGTTCTTTAGTCTTTGCATATTGCTATACAGTATTTAATTACTTGAGAAGGTAATTAAAAAGTAATTTTTAAATAGTTTCAAAAGTCTTAGTTGTTAAATGTTTTTTTGATCTATTTTGAATAAAATTATATTCACAAATAATGTAGTAACAAATCTTTGTTGGAAACATGATTAAGGATTTTTAATATTTACCTTATTTAAATTTTTTATTGTATAGACAATTATATATTTAATATGGTCAGTTTGCACTCACTTAACATTAAAGTTGCATTACATGATATTATACTTTATTATAAATAGCTTATACATTAGTGGCTATTATATATGTATCTTTAAAGGAGACATGATTTTCTTAATTTAAAATACTGTTTTTTGAACAAAAATTTGAGCACTTTACTTAAAATGTTTTATATTGTTCTACAGATGTACCCTTTTATTTATTTTATTCTCCTTTCTGTTTTTTAATTATTTAGTTTTGCAAATGTAAGTTTTTATGTATTAGAAATAAGTGGATCTGTTGTATACGTGTTTAAAAAGCTAGGTCATTAAAATGTACATACACACCTTGAAAAATGCAAAACTGTCTCAATTGTACAGCACATGTGTACACTTTCTAACCAATTTATCTGTACCATATAAAAAATTGTTTTGTGAGTTCTTGAATGAATTATTTGAATATGTAAACATTTATCTTGCTCCAGTATTAGTAGACTAGCTTATTAAAATCCTATAAAATATAAGGCTGACCTAAAATCATGTTTAACATAAAGAATATTAATAATTTATTATATACATTTTACAGTTAACATTATTTGTAGACTATAATTAACAATTTTACTTAAACATGTTTATTTTTATTGGAAGTATATTCAAACAATATCTAAATATTATTGGGTAATTGAGAACTTCCATATGTTTTAAGATTGTATCAGGTGACACTATTACAATCAGAAAACAACCAAAAGGTGGCCCACCTCCAGAGAAAACAATAACACTGTCTAATATAACTGCGCCAAAATTGGGAAGGAGAACAACTGGAAAGTATGTATTGCTTAATTATAAGTTGACTATAACAGAAATTATATACAGTATTAAGAAGTTTGTAATGTACCCATAAGTAATGTTGTTCTTTTCACTGTGAAGTTTTATTTTATTTAAGAGTTAATACAGTTTTGATCTAGTACATAGTCTTCATTATTGTTAATAATTGTTGCTTACCTCTCTGACAAACTTTTTATTTCACATTTGAAAAATAAGGGTGATTTGGAAGTAACAAAACAAGAAACGTATGTATGGGTACCTTTAATAATATGACATAAACATAAAATTATATCAATATGTACTACAATATATTTAATATAAAATTACAGTAATAGTACTGAAACAAAAGATGAACCATATGCATTTGAGGCCCGTGAGTTCTTACGGAAAAAGTTAATTGGCCAAGAAGTAATATTCACTGAAGAAAAAACTGTAAAGGACAAGATTTTTGGCAATGTGTGGTTGGGGAAAGGTATACCAATTTTTAATCACATATGAAAGTAATACATAGAACAATTACAATCTTTTTATACATAATGTAATAATTATTTTATAGCATAATCAATGCTAGTATTAGAAATTATATAATAATTCCAACAAGAAAATCATTTTGTTAGTGACAAGTAAAAAATTTGTAACCCACTTTTTTTTCTCGTAAATTTATAAATTTTTAATTTCTACCCAGTTAACTTATGGACAAGAATATATTACAGTTAACCAAGAAAAGTAAATATAACATGATTAATATATCCAGATTTATCGACCGCACAAAACGTAACGGAACTATTAGTATCGGAAGGTCTAGCAACGGTGAAGCGTGATGGCAACCGCAATCCAAATCCAGACCTAATAAGATTGCAGGAACTGGAGGACGCTGCTAAGTTAGCAGCGAAAGGCAAATGGTCAGGTTCGCCGTCATTACATGTGCGAGATGTCAAATACATTGACGACAACTTGCAAAGCGTCATGGACAAATTGGGCAAGAAGCCAATAAAAGCAATTATTGAATATGTGCATGATGGCTCTACTGTCAAAGCACTGCTTCTACCCGATTACTATCACATTACTCTTGCCATCTCTGGCATACGATGTCCGAGAATGAATGCAGAAGGGCCTCCTAGTGAAACTTCGTATGCCAAAGAGGCACAATTTTTTACAGAGTCACGGCTTCTGCAGAGGGACGTTGAAATTACTTTGGAATCTGTCTCCAATAATCAGTTTGTTGGCAGTATTCTTCATCCAAAAGGTTCAAAATTTCTTCACGTTATTCATGAGAATCCCAAAGTATTTTTAAATTATGGAAAATTAATTTGTATACAAACATAATGTACTGTAACTTTCATTAAATATTAAAAGGTTTCTAAATTCTTTTCTTAATATAGGAAACATAGCAGAACTATTGTTGAGTGAAGGTTTTGCAAAATGCGTTGATTGGTCCATGAAGAATATAAAATCAGGCTCTCAAAGACTATACATGGCAGAGAAAGCAGCCAAGGAAAAGCGATTACGACGGTGGAAAGATTATGTGCCGTCTGGCCCGCAAGTGGAATTTAACGGGATTGTAGTTGAAATTGCAAGCGCAGATTCAATCATTGTAAAGACTCAAAATGGCGAATTAAAGAAGGTATTCCTTAGTAGTGTTCGACCACCAAGAAAGGGCGTTGTAGAGGAGGGAAAGACTAGTGTTAAGTCACGTCCTCTATATGATGTACCGTGGATGTTTGAAGCAAGAGAGTTTTTGCGAAAGAAGCTAATTAGAAAACCTGTCAAAATTACCGTTGATTATGTTCAACCTGCTAAGGACAACTTTCCTGAGAAAACCTGTTGTACCGTCACTGTTGGCAAAGTGTAAGTACACATGAGTTGCATGCATAAATGAATACACTGTAATTAAATTAATCATTTTTATATCGTTATTTTTCATTCATAAATGTTAGAAACAATTAACATCAATAAAGGAAAGCATCATAATGATCACTGGAAACTTTGCATTAATCAATATAGGTCATATAAATTCAGTCTCAGTATAGTATGAAAGGAATTTTCAAAGTGCTCGTTAATACGTTGCGGTCAGTAAAAATCGTTCCACTACACATTGTCTGTCCCTAGTTTTGAATTGTCAAATGTAATGCGACAAAAGAAATTATTAGTAGAATAATTATTTATGCTGCACGTTTGATGTTATACGCTACTTTAGAAATCTTTATTGGAAAAAGACTTCAGTCGAGGAACTGTAGAAGTTATTGGAAATCGGGAATAAATCAGAATGTTACGTATATTTGAAAATATACTCCATCAAGTGATACGGTCGTATCGCGTTACAAGTACAGACGATCTCTTGAATTTGGCACGCTTTGCACAGTCTAATCAAGAGATCACAACCATAAATATTGGGCGTTTGACGTTTATTAAAATTTTCAATCTGATTTCAAAGTTACGCTTCTAGTTAAGAACACATTATGTTCGCAAATACATACTGTGTGCTTGAAAATTCTCTAGATATACAGGAAGATTTTACAAGATATTGTTTTATCAAATTTTGGAATATGATCATTTTTGTGCATGGGCCCATTATTGAAACTTCCGAAGTTAGCTGTCTTGAAAATGTCATCTAAAGATTTCTTCAGTATTTCCAAGCAGGTGGTGCCATATAAGGTCTCGCTTATGCATTAGAAATCTAATATGTTAATTAGTCTAAAACACATTTACCGATACACGGCGCCACATGGACTGTGAGCTATATATTTAGAATGGAATATTCTAATTAAATTTTCATTAAATTCACTTTTAAGAGAAAGCATGACTTTAACACAACACCTCGCTTCAAAAGAGTGACTGAAGCATCAAACGACATTATGAGGAATAGTGTTTAGGTACATTATAAAGCTGCCATTGTAAAGCTATCACAAAGCATCTGATAGCTGACACAGTGGGCGGAGTATGAATTTCCTTTATTCAAATTTGAACGTATTAATGACTCAAATTTTAGGATAGCCATTTTACAGATTAATTGTTAGTATGACAAAACATTAAAGAATAAAATGTAAATGAAATTTAAAAAACAATATAAATTTCAGTCTTCACCACAAAATATATGAAGTTAATATATATGGAACAAAGCTTTATTACAAACTTATTTACATTTATTACAAAATCCAATTTTTATGGGAAGGACGTCTAAGAAAAGTTATTCGAACACTCCATAAAATCTGAAACACAAATTTTCAACATCGTATGTATCCATGCGAAAATTACCAAAATTAGCATTTCTGTAGTTTGTAATTACTGTTTAGAAGTTCGTGAACAAAAGTTGTAATATTTTCATGTGTACAGAGATGTTTCAAATAGTAAAAGGAATAAGAAAACGTTTTTGAATGCCTCATAAACTCAAAGAATATGATTATTATAGTCTGATATAATGCCATTAGAAATTACTAAATTTCGCCTTTTTGGACCATAAAATTCTTGTTTAGCAATTCGTGAACAGGTTTCAAACAGGAAAAGGCGGATGAAAACCTATTTGAATAGTTTGTATTGTCAAAAACTCCGATTTTCATGATCTAATACAGTCGTCATGAAAGTGACTAAGTTTCACTTTTCTGTAGCATGTATCAATCAATAATTCTTTACATCACAATCACACCGGCAATGAAAATTATAATTCTTTGTAAGAGTTCTACTTTTTCTACAATCATGCAAATTCAAACATTAGAGTTACTAGTACATAAAATTGAATATCTAATACACTGAATATCTTGTCGGTTTTCCAACGCAGTTTCAAATGCTTTTAAAAAACACGCAAAATCCCAAAAAAGACATTTCATATGTATAGGTATTGCAAGTACATACGACTTCCAAAGTCGCAGCAATAATAATCAATTCGAATAATCAATAGTACAATAAACTGTTAGTCCTTATTGGCTGATTTATCGAAATGTTAAGTTACGAATTTTGTCGAGACGACGGTCGAAAAAATCGTGAGAATGATTGATTTGATTATAGTGATGATGACATTAAAAGTGAAATACAAGAAAATGTACAAAAATCGGCATCTGCGTAAAAATGATTTGAATGAATGATTTATGATTGCATGAGGATTTATTACAGATTATTGAATCGTATGAATACCTGCGGTCTTGTTTCTTTCGATTATTACCTCGCAGAAGTTTGGTTCACAAAGAACTCGCGATCCACGTGCGTTCTCGATATCGCCTTGCAGCACAATTGTATTAGTGTGCTTTACACTAGAGGCGACCTCTTGTATGGTAATGCGATTGGCTCGCTAATTTAATTTGAATTAGATCACGCAAGAAATGAATACTGTTTGTTCGACCACAGAAACTTTTATTGATGAGAAAAGTAAAATGTACTCTTACACCTTTTTTCACTAGCATATGTAAGCATATCATTAAGAAGCAAGAAGTTGAAATATATGGTAATACACCGTTAAATGAAAGGCGACTTTAAAATACTGGGACTACGGAAACCGTATGTACTTGCAACACCTTTATATATGAAATGTATTTTTTGAGATTATATATAATATATTAAATGTAATTATATACTGTGTTAAATATAATTTACAGGAAGAAAGAGAGCTGTCTTTCTTTAATTTAAATAAAATAGTTGCAAGTTAGTCTGAAATGAAAATAAGCTTTACAATCGAATACAAAGAAACAATGATAAGTAATGATAATTATTATTATTTGATCGAATTAACAGAAGTTTAAATATTTTATATAATTTGGCTGAAAGTGAAAAAACTAGACATTGGAGAAGCTGAAAGGAGAAAAAAAGATGTGTACACTTCAAGCATACAATTGTGTGTATATTTTTTAACGCATCATTAACTAGATCAGATTTTCCCCTTATATTACGTAACATTAATGTCGTATTACGATATATTGATGTGATATTTAATATTACGAATTTTTTATGTCGTAAATGCCCAACGAAACTGTGGCGTGTTGATGCTGAAGCTTGATATTTGTGTTGCAGTCCACTTAAGTTCGAGAACCGATTTGTTAGATCTCTAACATCTCTATCTGCAATTTCACATACTTCATTTTTTACAGTTCATGAATCCATGGGGATGTAATTCTTATTTATATGCTTTTCTCAAAATTGTAATTTTCAAATAATTTATGAAAATATTAAATATTAACTTAGTCTACACGCGAATTACTAGAAAGAAAAATAGATCTATAAGAAAGAATCAACAAAGAATTACCGGTTTGATTAAGTATCGGTTGAAACGATGATTTTAATTTTTATTGCGTAACACTCGTTTATGAAGTACATAGTGTCCTGTTTTATAGATTTATGTACGCAATCATCATTTTTACATTATTTCTTATGTTCTGTTATTTGCAATGACTAGGAATATTGCGGAAGCGATGGTTTCAAAGGGTTTGGCGACAGTGGTGCGGTATCGACAAAATGATGATCAGCGATCGTCTCATTATAATGAGTTACGTGAGGCGGAAGAGAAAGCAGAAAAATCACAACACGGATTACACGCAAAGAAAGATGTACCGCAACAACGTATCAGGGATGTGTCAACAGACCCCGCTGGTGCCAAATCACATTTACAAGCATTGAAACGTGCACGGGAGGTGAAAGCGGTAGTCGAGTTTGTGGCATCCGGCTCTAGACTCAAACTGTTTATTCCACGTGAATACTGTCTGATCACGTTTTTGTTGGCGGGTGTGAAGGTTCCACGTGCTCCACGTATAGCTCCTGGTGCTTCCGGCAATAGTGAAGGAGAACCATATGGCGAGGAAGCACAACTTTTCACTAAGGAGTACTGTTTCCAGAGAGATGTTGATATAATTGTCGAAGGAATGGAATCTAAGGGCAGTGGTTTTATCGGTTGGCTTTACGTTGATAACGTTAATCTTTCTGTTGCGTTAGTCGAGGAAGGTCTAGCTGAAGTTTCTGCATTCGTCGAACAAGGTGAACATTATAAGGCCCTTAAAAACGCCGAGGAACGAGCAAAAGAGAAAAGGTTAAATGTGAGTATGTTTTTGTTAATGTCACTTTGTTTTTCTTTTTGTATTAAATGTTGTACATAATTATGAAAAAGTTGTCGCGATTTGATACACGAATGTTTATCAGGATCCGCGTGAAGTTGAGGATAGTGTGAGAAAATTATTAAAAACCGGGTACGCGTGGTTTTACATTTTATTGTAAGTGCGTATGGACTACGGTTGTCTCCAATGATGGGTTGTAGTGGAATGAGAGACAGAGTTTCTATTTTTTATGATGCACCTAAGCCCTCCTAGGACGTACACGTCAGCGTTTTTTTTATCGCAATACGGAAAGTGACAAACTTTCTCTTTAACACGTTGCCGCAAATGACGGTTATAGCCGTACTATTTTCGGCGATAAGTAGGCAATGACGGCTATATCCGTCGTGCACATTTTAATTAATAAAAAAAGGAACAGCATTAGTACGAAGTGTACTAACATATATATTTGTTAATTATTAAGTAATACATCGAAAAAATGGTATAGCATGCCAGATGATATATTAATTGCTTTTTAGTGCGATTTCCCATGCTTTCACAGTTCGGAATATTTCCGCATCTAGGGACAAATGATGACTATAACAGTCGATTACGAATCCTTTCAATTTATAATGCTCTTCCTTGTATGTATGTAATTTTTTTTCTTGAATTAGTTGTTATTTTAGTTTTATTATTTTGTAAGCGAAATAAATAACAAATTATAATTTCGTTTCAAACTGATTTTCTTGTGTTAAGCTTACACCTATTTACCCTCTTTTGTTCATAGGAATCATTTTTGAATTAGTAAAGCAAATGCCGTATAGTCGTCACGACGGTCATGACCGTCATTTGTTCTGGGAAGAGAAAAAATGACGTGATGAACAAATGACGGTTATAGTCGTCGAGAGTTCTTTTGGAAAAACTGTGGTCAAATGTGATAATTTTCACTTCCAAACATATAACTTATGCTGAATTTTATCTGACAATCATAAACACTTGAAAAAAGAATGTTTTTCTGAGCACGATCGTCAAATTAAAAATGTGCTGCAACGTGTTAAATCACGCTGACGCGACAACCCGCCAGCGCCTAGTCTTCTGCGCCATACGCGGCGCGTTTTGAAAAACAAACACGTGCTATGAACGTTTACTATGCGTTATATAACAATAACAGTGGTATTAACATAGTCACTACAAGGTGAAATAAACTATGAAAATAAAACGATGTTACAAAATAAAATATTAAAAAACAACCTAACGTTCATTAATTTTTTTAGATTTGGGCAGACTACGTGGAGGTGGAAGTAGAAGCGGAGAAAATAGAAGATGAAAAACAACCAGTAGAACGTAAGATTGAGTACCAGGAAGTTGTCGTCTCTTGGGTGACGAAAGATTTACATTTTTACGCTCAGAAGTTCGACCAGCGGAAGAACCTTGAAAGTTTATTGTCACGGTTACGTCAAGAATTAGCAGCAAATCCACCATTGCCAGGGGCTTATACACCTCAAAGGGGAGACTTAGCTGTTGCAAAATTTACTGGAGACGATCAGTGGTACCGCGTTAAAGTAGAAAAGGTTTCTGCCGGATCTGTCAGTGTATTTTATATTGATTACGGCAACAATGAGATTTTGGAACCATCCTGCATCGCAGCTCTTCCTGCGGGATTTGCCCTTGATAAACCATATGCTACACAGTACACACTTGCATGTGTTGAACTGCCCAAAGATGTAATTTTTCATATTGCTTTTATATTTAATTTCTACTATATTTTAACGTTTAAATAATAGAAAGTATTCTCGTTTAAAGGAGGAAGACAAAGAAGTGGCGGTAAATGAGATGCGAATGGACACTCTGAACGGCGAGAAGTTTCTTCTAAATGTCGAATCAAAAACAAGCGGTGTGCCAATCGCTACTTTGGTGCATGCCGAAAAAAGTGAAGATGTGGGCAAAGAATTAATACGTTATGGGTACGCTCTTACGGCCAAACCTAAGGAAAAAAGACTACGGTCATTGGTACGCTCATTTAGCAAAATATTTTACAAAATATGGCAATACATGATATATTCGCAAACAGATGAGAAATTATTAATTAAAATCAACGTTTACTTATCGATTTGGTAACAAATAATTAAATGTTTCCATAATGTTGTTCAGCTATGAATAATAATCATTAATTTAAATATAGTATGTTGAGTATGTCGAGGCTGAAGCACTGGCGCAGAAGGAACGTATTAATATTTGGCAATATGGCAACATTCGTGATGATGACATGAAAGAGGACGGTATTGGGCGCTAAAAAACAAGGACAATTGAGTATAACGAAGGATATATCTCACAGTAACCTTTGACAGGAAAACACTTCATTGCGATGGTAAACACGTAATACACTTCAGGAGTGATGAAGACGGAGACAGGCTCTTTACTGCATTTTATTGTACATATATAATCGGTACAACTGTAACGATGTTATTTGATGGAGAAATATGTTGGAAACGACAACTGTCTTTAGTTGTCATAATCCTTTTTTATTGTCATGATCCAATTGGAACAGTCAGGGTTTGCGATCGTTTCAAATAAATACAAGTGTCTACAGTATTTTTTAAATCATTTTTTATTTCTCTGATACATTCTCTAACATCTTCTTTAATAAATTATTGGCATGGTATGTTTTTTTAATTTTATAAGAGTCTTTTAACAGATGTATCATTATTTACATGTTTAGTTCGCGTCTAGTATTTGTATACTGATATCTATGATTATTATTTACTGCATATTCCTAAAGGAATATGCAAGTGTGAACATCACATGAACATTTCATTACTACTTTGTATCTTAAGGTAAGCCATATACATATTTATCTTTGGAAATGAAAAATAAAAGAGTTGTGAATATGCGAAAAAGTAAAAATGTAAAATATCAAAACAAAACGTCATTAAAGGTATTTTAATACCTCAACTTACAATAACGAGTAATACTCGTGGCACGTTATTTAGGCCAAATTGAAAGACATGGCTCTGACTAGTGATGCATCGATCGGACCAAACGTAGACAACTTGAGCCTAGCTCTGGTACTTTATTCGGTACAAACCCAAATAATACGAGTCAAATTCGTGGTTCGGTTGTACTTGACATCAGTATTAGTTGTGGCGAAACATGTTTATTATTTCATATTTCCTTTCATTGCGCCGAAATCTGCGTATCAGAGATGCCAGATTATTTATAAAGGATTAGTCCGCACTTTTAGAGCATTTCCGCCAGGGGTTTTGTCAATTGAGTATGTAATAAATGAGTCTGAATTGGATGAGAGGACGGACAGTTCAGTAACAATTAATACACTTTTCTAGTCACCTAGATACCATCTTAGAGCGGACATTAAAGACAACGTAATTGTGGGGAATGTCGTATTAATACAAATGATTTATTAAAGGAACAATGTGTGTATGTGGTTATATTTATAACATGGAAAACTATCTTAAAGGAAAAAGAAAATTACTTTCATAAAATTATACGTTAAAGGCTACTGAGGTACAGTCTATATATCTTAAGCCATTTCTGCAAGAACTAGTTCATTCCAGTAAATTAATTTATTGTATTTATTAAAACAATAAAGAACATACCTGGTTTAACATGTTCATACCGATGCGAATCACTGGTGGTATAAACTTGACTGCCCTATTTGTAGCACTGTGGTGAACGTGTCAGTATTTTCAATTATTTATGTAAAAAATATCTGCGTGAAAAATACAACAAAAATAAAAATAACTTTCTGTACTCTACAGTTTGAGGTTTACATCATTCTACGAGATATTAATTAAACATTCGCACATTTTCACAACAGAAAATGTACTACCCTAGGTGAAATTTGAAAGCGCGAACTGTTCGTTTCCTGACTCACGTACGGATCGCATTACTCTATAACGCTTATTGACAATCGAATCTTAAAACTGACTAATAAATGTGAGTCTATGTCTAATTGTGCGTATAAATAATAATTTATTATTCATTTGTTCATGTGATGAAATCTGAAACTGTATAATCAGCAGTTAGGAGAAACAGTAGTTGATTTAATTTTAATGATTCAGTTTTTTGTACTGAAATTAATGATTTCCCAATATATTGTAAAAGGCTCATAAGAAATTACAATTGACTTTTGAATTTGAAACTTAATTTTTCTTTTTTTAAATAAATTGTGACTTTTTAGTATATTTGTTTTTACTTAATTGCATAAAATACGGAACTCATTGTAATAAAAAGTAATTAATTTTTGTATAACTGAAAGAAATAAAAATAAATCAATTCATAGTCGAAGGTCTCATGTAAAGTGAAATTTAATTCAAACACATTAACACTAGATTTACGGGCATTGTTCATACACTTTTTTTTTTTATTAAAATCGTCTTTATGACGGGTATATTAAAAAAACAATTTTTTTGTAAATTATTTATTAAAAATCTATAGATTTTTACGTACTGTTATCTTCTATACACTTTTTACATGTAAGCTCTATCTTGAATGTACACTTTCCGTACACGTTCTTGTTACATTTTACGCAAGTGTAGTTAAACCTATTTTTCTTACATAACCCAATTTGACAAAAATCTCGCACGTTTGGTTATCGTATTAGGTTGTTCTGTAAGCAATTTCGTTTTCTCCCAACAGAGGACTTAATTGCCCTTTCAAATTCGGAAAGTGAAAAGCATTTTCGGCATATGTCACTTTTTTACGATCGAGAAGATAAAAATGCTGTTCAAGCAAGAAAAAAATTATCCGATGTGTATGAAGAAGATATATTGACAAAATGCCAGTGCCATAACTGGTTTGCAAAATTTTGATTACGCAATTTTGATATTGAAGATTCACCATGTTCTGAATGGGCAGTTGAAGCTGATGAAGACACGATAAAGGTATTAATTGATGCAAATCCGACCGTTCATGATCATTTTTGTGAAATAAAGATACTTTCAAACTATGTGATATAACTTTCTTTCATTATTATACAAATTACAAAAATTCAAACATTATGTAAAATTAGTTATGTCACTGTAACAGAGAACTCACGTTTAAGTTATTACAATATTAAGATATTATTTTCTGCATTAAAAGTGA
The DNA here is from genome assembly GCA_022817245.1 of Nixonia krombeini. NCBI lineage: Eukaryota > Metazoa > Arthropoda > Insecta > Hymenoptera > Scelionidae > Nixonia > Nixonia krombeini. The sequence continues at coordinate 395 of JABFPT010000663.1, read as the reverse complement.
AATGAAAGAAGAATGCTTTTAATGAAAATCAAATTACCGGATATTGATGAAACGGAGTAATTTTGCGTATGACGGAAACCCTTTCATACACAATATAAAAATTATTTTGAACACAGTAAATGAGAAAAAAATTAACATTGATAAGTGTTATTATTCATCTTTACATCGTTTCGGGCGAATTCTCCAACATTCGCTATCGCGCGATCTTTCTTGCTTAACGTCTCTTCGCCTTTCAAACTTCTACCCAGTGATGGGAAAAACCGCTGCGGGCGACCAAGCAGAGTACTCCCTCCATGCCGTCTTTCGAGGAGGAAAGGAGGAGAAGAGTACAAGCAGCCGAACATAGCGGCGCGCGCATGGTGTTTGTCGAGTGTTGCCGATTACCGACGACATAC
>JABFPT010000659.1:22696-34908 GCA_022817245.1 Nixonia krombeini | reverse complement strand
AGTTTTTTCAATAAAAATCGTCCTGATAAGTAGAATTGCAATGAAGCGTAGATGATTTTTCTCAAGTACCACGCACATTTTTTGGTGCAGTGGCTCGTTCAGCAGCAGTGCTGTGGCGGAGAACTCGTCTGTCGCGAAAGGGTTAAATTACTGTCTCCCTTTTGTCTTCGAACGAGATTTGAAGTGAACATTGACTCTTGACACGACTCGGTTACGATGCGCTTTCGTTCAAGGTCTTTCTCTTCCAAAAATATCACCGACAGCGTAAAACGAGATATTGGCAAGTAGTGCTTTTCTTTGATACGATTCATTCGCAATTGTTACGACAACGCTATTTGTGACAAAGCAAAGTACGTTATAAAGTGTAGAATTCAATACTTTTTCAACCCGCGAATTTGGCACGTTCTCCGTGCACTTATTCAACATTTTTATACCACTTCGAATATTGACGGGAACAATATTCTTGGCGACATATATATGTATATATATATACATATTTATTTATTTATTTATTTATTTATTTATGTACTAATACAACTAATTTTACTCAGTCGGTCGAATAACAAGCAACTTTAATTTTACAGATGCTAATTGCCCTATCGGGTTACATGACGGGTTACGACGGAACATTTCAATTTGAAAAACCCGGAGATAAATACGACAATGTTAACTACATTGGCATGAGAGTTGTAAGTCTGTATTCAATCGCACGAATAACTGTGTTAAAACCGGCTCTACGAACGATTTGTTGTACTTACAGTTTTGCACGTTATTGGGATCTAGCGTTGTACCTCTGTCCTATCTTATCGTGTGGGATTTGACGAATTCGATAAGCTCTGCCTTTTTGTCCGCCATTCTGCTCATCTTTGGTAACGTAAAACCAAATTATGCGTCAATAGTTTTAATTAGCGCTTTTATAGCCCGGCGTAATAACTGCCGCTGTTGCGACATGAGATACAGTTTTCCAATGTATCTAATACCGCACCGAGTACAATTGCACAAAAATTATTTATATTTGTTCACGCTTTTCAAGACGTTGGTCTCCTAACGCTGAACCAGTACATCTTGTTGGATCCTATACTACTCTGCTTCATGATGTGCGCGACTTGGGGAATGACCCATACGGGATCTTTGCGCAAAAAACCTTTTACGCGGACCTGGTGGTGTTGGCTGGCCTTTACGGGCATATCTCTGGCCTGCACGTTCAGTGTTAAATTCGTCGGTTTGTTTGTCGTTCTTCTTACCGGACTGTACACTGCGTGCGAATTATGGAGAGAACTTGGCAACTTGAACAATCCCATAGTACTTGGAATATATTTCACATTTTACAACTGTACGCGGTAATCCCGCAACGATAATTATATCGAAGCATATTACATTTTTCAGACGTATGTTGGAAAACATCTGCTGGCTAGATGTTTGTGTCTCATCGTGCTACCCGTATTGATGTACGCCCTGTTTTTCTACATTCACCTCTCAGTGTTAAATAAAAGGTAAAACCATGCCAATAAAATTTTGCGCTCCACGTTCGTTGTTCATGACTGACGATGTACATCTCATGTTTGCGATACTCAGCGGTAGCGGCGATGGGTTCTACAGCTCGGAATTTCAGTCACTTCTGCAGGGCAATTCTTTACATAATGCCTCCATGCCACGAGAGTTGGCTTACGGGGCTACGATAACTTTGAAAAATCATCGTACTGGCGGCGGTTACCTTCACTCCCATTGGCATTTGTATCCGGAAGGCATTGGTGCGAGGCAGCAACAGGTTCTCACATTATTTTTTTTCTGTACAATGTTCGCTTTGACCAAAATTCTTTACACTTTTCCCCTCGAATGTTCAGTTTTTTGCAGTAGTCAATAATACAGATTTGCGAAACAAACGAGTTAAAATGACTGATCATCGACTAAAAAAGGATTTTACGTACATTGCGCCGTTGCCCCTGCCCTTATTCTTTTTCATTTAATTACATAAAAGAATGGGGACTTTCCTTCGACTGTCCCGAATTGTGCTTTACAATGCGCCGGTATTGATTTCAGATAACCACTTACTCGCACAAAGATGACAATAACCTTTGGTTGATTAAAAAGTACGACACGAATGTTGTTCCGTCCAAACCAGAATTGGTGACGCACGGAGATCTTGTTCGGTTAGAGCACGTTGTTACCAAACGTAACTTGCATGCTCACAAGGAAGTTGCGCCGATTTCTAAAAAACATTACCAAGTTACCGGATACGGTGAGGTAAGTGCGGCGATCGCGGTGACGAATTGCGCGGATGTACGCTTTTTGTGGTAAAATTAACTGAAAATGTGGGATCCCGTGGTAACGTCTGCGCTTAAAGTCTTAACGTATCGCGCATACTGCATACAATTTCGTGTCATCCAGAAATTAACGCACTTTTGATCCACGATACACAGTCCACGTCGCTGTCGACCGCGTTCGCCCGTCTTTTTGACGAACATTCCGTTACCTTCCTGCAAATGGGAAGCGATCTTGAGGTAAAATATTCCTTGAGTATGCTTTAAATGTAAAAACGAAACGACATTGCTTACGGGTACCCCTGAAGGGACAGAAATGTAAAAAAAAGTATTCACGTTTGCTTTGTTTCCCTTGTTCCGTCAATCGCGCCTCTCCTATGAAGTCAAAACGGATGCGACGTGTCGCATGTAACGCTGTTTTTAATGCCAGTAAAAAGTTTAGCGTCAAATGTTTCATGAATTGCATACGCTGTTTTCATCCGTGCTTAGAATGGTACGGGTGATGCCAACGATGTTTGGAAAGTTCTGATTCTACATGGGAAAAAGGGAGATGTGGTCCAAACTGTTACCAGTAAGCTCAAGTTTGTTCACTACCTACACCACTGTGTGTTGTCGTGCAGCGGAAAAACTCTACCCAAATGGTGAGTTCGAAACACTTGGAAGAATGCCGATACCCGTAACGTTGTAGCAACGCGTCGAAACTACTTTTTTCAATGGAAACGTTTACCCTTTATATTTGCTTTAAATCTTACTCCATCTTTTTTGTTATTACTATTGTTACATTATATTTGGCTTTCTCGTCACAGGGGATACAATCAGCAAGAAATTTCATGCAATCCGAATATAAGGGACAAGAATGCTTTGTGGAACGTGGAAGATAATCGCTATGCAAAATGTAAGATTCAGTTGCTATCGCAATCTTAATGTTCCCTTATACACGACACATCTGAGCTGTAAATTTTATGTTCGCGCAGTGCCAAATGTCAGTTTCCATGTATACGCTCCAAGCTTCTTCAAAAGGTTTCTGGAATCCCATGCTGTGATGTTTCAAGGAAATTCAGATTTGAGAGTGAAAGAGGGGGAAGTTTCGTCCAAACCTTGGCAATGGCCGATAAATTACAAAGTGAGCGATATTCCAATTAAAATGAATACTCTTTAGAATTACTTACTTTCGCACGACAATCCGTTCGTTACATTTATGCGAGACGTACATTAAACACACGATTCGTAAAACGACATGTTTCAGGGACAATTTTTCTCAGGAAATAACCAGAGGATATATCTACTTGGAAATCCAATAATATGGTGGAGCAACATTGTTTTTCTCGTTATATTTGTAACGCTTTGCGTTCACGTTGCTGTACTGGATCAACGTGGATGCGCAGACAACTCAGCGATAACGAAAAAACGGAGAGACGTCGTAAAAGCTGGAAGTTGGTTGTTCGTTGGTTGGCTGTTACATTACGTTCCATTTTGGACAATGTCTCGTATCTTGTACTTTCATCATTATTTCCCTGCTTTGCTGTACAATTCAATGTTGACTGGCGTAACGTTAAACTTCATCCTCGACTCTTCGTTGACTGCAATTCCTAAAAGACTCGCGAACACATTTTATTACGTTGCTGTTGGTACACTGGTATCGGTTGTAATATACAGGTAAATAATTCTGTCGCTCAATTTGTATCGTTATCGGGCTGCACAAAGTTTATTTTTTTTACATTCGTTTGAAAACATGAGTCGTTGAACGTGTTCCGCACGTAAAAAAATCGTACTCGGAAAGTTGATCAATGCAATTATTAAAAAAAACGTATTATTGCAATGAGCAATCTCGTTGTCGTCGTCACTGTCGCTCATTTGATACCGCATACCGACACTCGTACTGGTAGTTCTCGTGAATTAAAAACGTAACATTCTATTTGCACTTTCTTTCCCGAACATTATGACGATACGTTTGCAATACTTTAAACGCGAAGTACAATCGTTATTCGTTCGTCAAGCACGTCAGCTGAAACAGTAGTACACTGTAATTGCCAGTACGAAGTATCGGTGTAAAATGCTATGTTATTGTTAACTGAAATTTTAAACGAATCAATAGCTGTGAAAACTGTTAAGATTGTCAAGTACGGTCGAATCTAGTAAGTGGATGATACAAAAATGTATATATACCGATGTAACATACGTTTGTTGTGTATTCCAGTTTTTGTCTCTTTTCGCCACTGGCGTATGGTATGGACGGCCCACCTGCACTAGACCCAAAAAGTTCAATGCACAATCTACGTTGGATGGATACGTGGGAATTTTAATGGAGAACGTTACTTCGTACGACATATTGCATTCTGACAAGTTATTTTTCAAAATACTAGATAGCTTAGATCTTACAGTGTATGAAAACTATTTTTACGAACCTTTTTATACAAGTAATATGCAGTTTGTTCTGTCGATTAGTTCCATCATTGCAACTAAGATGATGTCGGTGATAACTGTAGAACGTGTGTGTGCACATGCGTGCGCGTGTGGGTGTGTGTGTGTTTGTAAGTTTTGGCTATTAAATTTATTGAAGTTTACGGATTATTTCAAGTTATTCGTATCTACCTTTCAAACCATTCACAATTTAGTAGACGCAAGTTCGCCTCGAAGTTAGTTTTTACCATTGTACGTTTGTACTTTCCATTTTTACCATTGTATAATTGTGTTTTTTCTTTTCGAGCAACTTTTTTTTATTTCTCACCAAACGGTAATCAAAATAACTATTTTCATAATTCATCCCAACACATTTTGTCACGCATTATGACTTATTTCAATATTTGAAAAGTGACTTTCGGTTCCACATGTATTATCCACTTTACTACACTCGTTTACGTCACAGTTATGTCTGTAAAAAATTATCGTGCACGTTTCAAGTTCAAATAATTTCCGGCAAAATACACCGGATAAATGTTAAAATAAATGTAGGAAAACATTTGCGAATTCCTTTCCGATATTTCAGTAGAGTGATATGTTATCTCATTTTCGCAACGTGGGCAAAAAAGAAATATATATATATACATATATATATATATATATGTTCGAAGTCGCTGCGGAAATGACATTCGTGTTTTCGCGACAGCTATTCTATTTCTCACATTGCTTCGCCAACTAACGAATATTTCGCATATTTGTATGTGCGCTAGTGTGCTCCAAAGCATACGTTCGGATGATTACCAAATGATTATTATGCCGTGAAAACAATGTAACAGAATTAAAAAAATATTTTACGAGGTAAAAATATTCGTCGACACGGTTGAATAGATATGTATTTGCAGTACGCCCGTGCTTGCTACGCGCATGCCTAGATTCCTGCATGCTATATATTCGTGTTACCGTACAAACACTGGCACGCACGCACCTAAGGTATTCGAGATTGACGCGTCCGGTCGGAGAGGGCAAATCATGTACAATATATCTCATTCCAACGGTCACATTCTCGTTGACGGATCAGTACCGTATCGGCCGGAAGAGAACAAGCGACCTTGTCATTACAGTTGTTCAATCCGTTAATCTGAACGGAACGATTCGCTTGCACACTTCGACGAATTTAACAGTTTCCCGCGATCAATAAACAGCGTACACTTGTAAACGTTCGACCTTCGCGTTTGCGAATTTCTTGAACTGCAAGTCATTGTTAGAGAAATCACGTGGTGTGTACGTGGTACATGCAAAGCAAGTACTCGTTCCTTGTCTAGTTTTTCGTCCGTTTGAACGCGATAAACATTTCCGAACGTGCTGATATACAGCATGCCTGCTTGCTGAACGTACTCGACTTGACATTGCAAATCGGCGTACATATCCAGATCAAACGGATTCTGAAATACGTTAGGACGGTAAGAGTGATCGTACGCACGAGTGATGGTTCGATCGCCATGTGTCGCAAAAAGAGGTCGAACGTATGCGATCGAGGAACAAAATTAAATTGTCATGTGACGACGCGTACGGTACGTTGTGCGTAAATACATCGGTAAATAAAATTAATGAAATTTCTACACTCGTCAGAATCGTAAACGCGCGTGCGCCCGTAACGTAGTTCGTCGAATGACACGTACGGGATTAAAGCCACGTGTAAATTTTAAACCAACGAGTTACATTTTATATCGGCGACGCTTTAGATACCGGGGTGTCCAATAATTTGGTATCCACTAGAGAAATCTTAGAAACGGTATTCTCAAAGCAGAAAAAAAGTTTTTACATTGCGTGTACTTATCGCACAGATTTCTGCACTCAATGCGTTTCCCTGCGCTAACCGTTTTTCCGTTATTCCTTTCTTTTCTGTCAAACGCGTTCGTTCATTTCCATCTCACTGTTAGGCGCTTGTTGTTTCGAATCATTTGAGCAAACAATTCTCGACATGCGTATTCTTTACTTCCCAGAAATATCGTCTTTCGTCCACTCGCGTATTCGTTTGTCGGTACGGAAAAGTATTGAACGTTTGCAAAGTGCAATACGTTCAATTGACGACGTTGAAACGGTTGTGTGAAAGATATACACGCGTCCTCCGCTTAATCCGGATTAGTATCGAGTGGCGGTATATCTCCAAATAAAATTCTTAAAAACGTTACGTTCTAAACGCGTGTTCCTGGGAACGTATGGCGCTGCAAACAACGATATGCGGAGCATGCGTATGTGCGCGCGCGCAAATGTATGCACGGTGCAACGTCATCCTCCAAACGGCGATCAGCCGGTCAGTTGACGATCGTAAAATGTTCGCACAGTCCTTAAACGTTCTGTTACGGACATTTGTAAACGAGTGCCAGTCGACAATGGAAGGACGATATAATTGTTTCTCTGTTGGATTCTCACCCGTCCTCTTATTTTGTGTAAATGCATTGATTATAATAGCCCCTTTTACCAGAATCGTTACCGATGAAATTGCTAACAATCGTACGCAAAGGAAGTACTGGACAAGGGACGACGGATACACATTTCTTACTTGCAATTTGTACCGTTGTCCATCCATCGTTGCAGGGCACGCGTGTTGTTACGTCTTACCGTCCACCAGATGAACGACTGTTGCACGGTAAAGCGGATAAAATTGAGCGTGCAACGTAGCCGAACGAATCTGAAATGAATTTTTCCACAGACGCCGGAGAGAGTATACTTGCCTGAAGAAATTTACGAAGCGGTGACTTGTTATGCGGCGACGTTGCGAAATACCATGCCGAGAACAGAGATAGCTGTGTTAACTTTATGGAGTTTAATACTGTACCAAGGCTCGTGCATCGCTCTCGAAAGGATATCACGACAACCGTCCAATGTCCTGGTCGACTTTATCGCTTATCGTGACATATCGATTATTCACTTCAACATTCCGGAAACTACCGTCTTTGCCGTTTTCAAGTGAGACTCGTTCAACGTTCCCAAAACTGCTTCGCGTTCCGATGACGTGCACGTAGAGCGTCGCCGACGTAGCCTACGTTTACAGAACTTTTATTAAAGGTTATAAAAGATTGCAAATTTTTAGATTCATCGCGAAAGAAGAAAAGACCGGAGGTATCGGAAAATGTTCGGCCAGAGATGCGACAGTGCATTTAAAGTCTGGTAGTATACCGCTGGTGAGGCCAGATAATTCGAAAATCATCGCCAAATTACTGGGAGACAGGCGTCGTCATTACAGTTTGAACATTCTTAGTAACGGCGACGAGCATCATGTTAGAATTGACGCACCAACGCCGGGTGACTGGTATGCTATTGCATTCCGGTCTTGGTGCGATCCCGATTCTGACAGAATCACGCAACAAGGTGTGTATACAAATAGTTATCTTAATTCGCTACATGAGTGTACGCGTGTACAATGTAGTTTGCATAATGCGATATACAATGTACATTATTATGTGTAATGCAGAGCGTGTAATATTGCTGCTTTCAAAAACTATTGAAACTTGAATTAGGCTTAGGCGTCTCGTGCGACACCACTCTTAACGCAGAATTATTGGTGGAACCAGCTGAAACGTTATTGACGATAGACGAAAAAGTGGAATACTCGATTCTGCTCAACGAAAGCATGGATTCTGTCGTAATGCAATTTTACGCCCCCGAAGGAAACGCAAGGTCGAAAATTTTGGTGAAGTCGTCATGTGCCGAAAACTGCACGATATTCGCTTACATCACGTCCAAAGAAAATTTAGCCGGAGTCATAATAAACGAGACGACGGTCGAAGTGCCATTTCGACCTTACGAGAAGTCGATACACTACGTAACGCTGCGTATTCACGCCGGAGAAGCTTCGAACATGTCAGTGACGTTATTCGAAGATTCGTTGTCGCGGAACACCGCACACTTAAAGTCGATCGGGCTCGTAAGGAAATCTCTACCCGACTTTTTTCTCTTCGACTATGAGCATCTGTTGAGAAACGACAGCAAAGCCTCTCCGTTGAATCTAACGGCGAGTTCTTTATCCGTGATAAAATACAACATTGGTCCAGTCTACGACACCGGTGGCACGGTAACGATAGGATTAAAAGTTTCTAAGGATGATGTGAAAAATAGGAAGTTTGTCGTTGTTGGATGTGTCACTCTAGGTTTGTTTTATTCTCTTATCTTATGTCGTTCTTTCGTACAACGGAGTATGGCGATTCAGTGCCTGTACGTCGAAGGACTGTGGTACAAGTTACCCGTATGTTTGTTTCGTACGGTTACTGAAACGCCATATCGGACCAAACGCGATGTCAACATCGGTATTCGTGTATGTCTGTATACGCAGCCGTGCGCGCACACCCTTCGTCTCACAGCAAGTGTTTCACGCTGCAAACGGCATTACAATATTCTGTGCATTTTACGCAGCGCCGTGTAGGTTTAACGTGCACAGATTGTTGACAAGCGTGATCGGTACGTTCCGTTGTGACAAGCAAGACACGAGTAGCGTCGATAGTGGGCAGCCAACAATATACGCACGTTGGCGTACCCGCGAGACGTTCTTTTGGAAAATTGCTTGCCAAGTCGTATCTCTTGTCCTGCTTTAGTGAAATTAAATTATTCGAGCTGATTATGACTTCCGATTTAACTTTTAAGTTGGCGCATTCAACGTCGAAAGTTAATCGTTGAGAAGTAACAACAATAGTCGAAACAGTTGTTATCGTAATAATCTCTTTGGAAGGTATGCACGGTACGATTTATTCCTTCATACGAAACATTACAGGTTATTATTCCAACATCACCGTAGGCGGAGGATGCGCTCGGAAACAATCTGTTACAGTTGCCGATATTTTCCTGAACAGTACGGAGCCCGCCAACGTGCACATTCCGTATCCAGAACCCGGTACTTGGTACGTCAGCATAAAGGCCTTTTGTATTCAGGACAATTGCGAGTGCGCGGAACGTTGTATGGACGACATTTGCGAGAATTGTGGCTGTATAAACGAGTGCGACATGCGAGTGGAGAGCAGCGTATCGTCCTCGCCTTGCATTGACGGCCGATGCAACGCTCGTGGAAAATGCGTGCGTTACATGAGCGGTGGATTTGTATTTTCGGCATGTCACTGTCACGGCGGATACCGCGGCTTCGACTGCGGCGATGCCACCTACGTATTGAGTGACACCGGAGTTTTGATCCGCCTGTTTATGCTCACCCTCAGTAACCTAGCTTTCTTAGGCTCCGTATATCTGGCACTGGGTCGTCGGTATTACACAGAAGCCGTAGTATACACAGCTGTGATGTTCTTTTCCACTTTTTATCACGCTTGTGAGGCAGGGGAAGAAATTTACAATTTTTGTCTAATGCGCTTAAGCGTTCTGCAGTTTTGCGACTTCTTCAACGCCTTGTTGTCCATTTGGGTAACTCTTGTAGCGATGATGGCTTTGGGACCCCGACTGACTGCGTTTTGCCAAATGACAGGAGCGGTAGTGCTTGCCGTTGGTGCCGAGCTTGATCGCACGGCACTTTGGGTTTTCTTACTTCCGGCGATCACAGGCTGTGTCCTCATCGGAGTTTCTTGGGTGCGAAAGTGCAAGTGTAAAAATACAATTTACTATCCGGCACGACCGTACCGAATTGCTTACTTACCAATCGGGCTTCTGCTCGTTTCTATAGGATTGATTTGTTACGCATTTCTGCAAACTCGCAGCAATTATTACATCGTACATAGCTTCTGGCACGTTTGCGTCGCCGTTGGAGTGATGCTCCTTTTGCCGAAAAGACAATATATGACGTAACGTATAACACGCTGGCGTACTCGATTTGTAGAAGAAAACATTTGACAGTGTCGTCAAAAAATTTAACAACTTTACATAGCACTTTCATGAGTACATGAAAATAATTTTGAATGGATTTGCGTGTTCTGTAAAAATGTATATAATCTTGCTCGTGTTTGCATCGGATACCGCAAACAATAGTCAATACGTCCCTGTTGGGAAAGTACTGTGTTATGTATTGTTACTATGTCGCTACATAGCTGTTGCGTTACGTATAAAAAGGTTACTGCATCACTTCTGTGCCTTTTTATTACGCACGCTGTACCGGTAAGCTTTCAGAGGTTGAGTCTAAGTGGCGTAAAAGCAGTCAGAAGAGTGTTGATAAATTAATTCAAAAGCAGTATTGTCGTATTTTGAAATCTACCGAATCTACCGTTTTTTACCTCAGTTCTCATCTCCACGCGCATCGCAACGTAAAGTACAACAAAAGTATTTCATTCTTGACGTTGCAACACAATTAAATCTCACTTTTTTGTATAAAATTGGTGAACAAACAAAATTTACCTCTCGCCTGCACTTCCTTATGCGAACATGTCGCTATCTGTCTGCAAGGAATGAATATTTCGATTGTCCAACGATTGTTTCGTAACGTATATAGCGAGTTGTACTGTTACTGTTGAACGCAGGAGTGTGACGACAATAGCTGCGACAAGTAACTGATAATTTCGATTGAACAATTTTCTTATATCTGCTTATTACACCAGGCAGTTCACCTTTACGTCACAATAGAGTGTACTTGTTGTAACAGCAGTTTCGATCACACCGCCCTGTTCGTCAGAAACTTTTGTATTTTTTACACATCGTTCCAGTAGCGTTCTTGCTGCACGTTTAAGTGTACCACGTATTTCATACCAATTCTGTACGCCAGTTATCGTTGTTTACGTCCGTGCATGCGGTATTCTGTGTTTCATTTTATCAATCAAATGAGAAAAAGTTAAGCATGCTGTTGTATTACTATTGTTAAGGGAGGCTCGAGTCACCGCGAACATCTGAACAGTATTACATAACGGAAATATTTCGTTTACGGGCAACAAACATGTCTTGCTTTGTGGACGACGGAGAGACAAGGTAAAGCGATAAGCTTGGCAGTCGATTACGAAAGCGGGTATATATTTTTGCATGGTACGCGTGACGAGAAGTTTCAAATAAAATTTATGGATACAGTAGGTAATTAAAAATATTGTGTATTTATTCATTTCCTACAATAAGTTGGTTGATGCCGTCGCCACATTATCGGTAGATCGTGCGTCGCTCGTGCCGGCAGAAGACATTATGCTCGAAAGCAAAGAGAGTACGGTTTCTGTCGTGAACGGACAGTGATAGTAAACACGGGCGCAATTCTGACCGGCGCGACCAGAATCTATGGCGTCTTGGATCGCCGTACCTCGCAACGCAGCGTGCAATATTTGATTCGTGCTTAGACCATCTATCATCTTGTCGACGGTTGATATATGGGCAGCGTCTTCTCCACGACTGACGGAGTCCGCCAACCGCATAGTTTCCGCGGCTTGTCGAGTGTACGAGCAAACTATGCGTTGTATACAGGAGGTAGTATCGATTCCGTGTCGAGCCAAAACTTCGTCGAGTCGGTTCATCATCTGAGCGTAACTGCCATCCTCACCTGAATAATTAATTTGATGAATATTTAATTTCTTGGTGTCGCGCGTGTGCGATTCTTATCGATGAAATGGTATACGACGTAAATACACAACTGTGCATAATTTTTCTTTC
>JABFPT010000658.1:18147-37613 GCA_022817245.1 Nixonia krombeini | reverse complement strand
GTGTGTTGGTGTGAGTGCGGTGTGTGGTGGATGGAGGGTGTGGGGGTGGGAAGAAAAGGGAGTGTGGCACGGGATGGTGGGGAAATGGAGCAGAGAATGTTGCGTGTACAGATGGAGGAAAAGATTACACGACGCGCGTGTCGTCCGTAAATAGCGTCTTGGATATATAAAAAGATAAACATCTGCAGTCTGCGTTCGGTGTACATGACGTGTGTGTACAATGTTGACATCCGGAGTACTAATTACACGTACGTATATAGAAATTTGAATTGAACGTGCACGCGATGCATTTATACACGTTGTCCGCTTTTCTTGCAAGGACGATTAGACGCGACCACGCCGGGGAATTGGGGGGCGATGTAACTGAGGCGAACCGAGAGACGAGTCGCAGCGAGATTAAAAGGTGAGAATCAGCAGGTGCATTCGCCGCGCTCCCTAAAACAGTGACATTTAATCGGAGACGTATCACGATGCGATCCCAAGCCTATAAATCTTGGCAGTCTGGAGAAAGTGAATAATTAGAGGCCGCCGTGAAGGCTGCGCGGCAATTGGTGCGTGATGGCAATTAATGCACTCGAGCGTTTACTTCTTAATTAGGCAGGTTTCGTCAAACCATCCGCACGTCCGACATCCCGGACACGCGTTTCTCCGACAATCGTGGACCGCCGGATCGGACATTCTCGCTAGGTTGTTTTTTCGCGAGGCTCGAAGTTTCGTTATCGGCCAGCGTCTAAAACAGCCCGACTGATCGCAGTGCTAAAGAGCGACGTACGATGACGAGCGATGGTGCACGATCCGCCGTCAGCTAAGACGGGCTTTTGCGCGTAACCGCGAAACGCGGGGTCACGCGAAAGAGAAAACGCATTCGGCAATAAAGCACCACCTTTTCTCCTCTTCGGCGTTCGCGCGCTGCCCTCGGGGCATCGAAATCGAAAGACGAACAAGATTTCACGACTCGTGAGATCGAAGATCCGCACGTTCCTCATCGCCGCGACAGCCTCGCTTAGCCACAAAGTATTCTCCCCTATCATTCGCTAATTAATTTCATTCGCTTAGCATCGCTCTCGCGATTTATCATTCGCCACATCGACAATTTCAGTTACTCATTCCACGAGGTAAGACGCGTAATTAATCCTTAACCTTTTTTCAAGAACCATTTGAGGTTTGCAAGAAAAATGAGGGGGAATGCATCGCAGGCGTCGGGAACGATGTACGTTTCAAGGGCGGAGGTGCGGCTGGAAAATCGTTTCATTCGGATTGAAATAAATGGCGGCGAAGAAAAAATAAATCGTGCCTAATTTCGCGGCGCGCGTGCACGCAGTCTCTGCGTATTTATTTACGAGCAAATGGCACGTACGGTGCGGAAAGTTGGCGCGTAACGTGCACCTATACCAAGGGCCGCGTATGAGTCATCCGGAGCGGTTAAACGCTCGGAGAATAAATCGCGTACAGGCCAATACGAGGGTATCGTAAAAACGATAAAAACAATGAAAACAGGCCGAAAGTCGTAAAACTATAAGAGGCACTGGAGCCATGCTAATACACAAGCCCGCGGCTTTCGTGCCCGCTTTTGCGCGCTTTCGCCCCGCTTTTTACACGCGTCTCGTTTCTGCTCGCATCTCACGGTGTGCCTGCGGGTCGTTCAAGGTCGGCGCACGTGTTATTCAATCCTTTCATTCCGCGTTGGGGTAAAAATACTGTCTTATGACAACTTGACGATTTTTTACCGCGATCGTTAGCTACTAAAATATTGTCAACAAAAAACACCGGTCGAACCAACAACATCTACGCCGTTCATATTGAAGGGCACACATTACTGCACATTTCTTTGCAACGAACGAAATTGTCTCGGATAAAAACGTGTTGCCAAGTCGGAGTACTAGCTGAAACATATTTGTATGCGGTTCGTGAAAATTACAAATATGAAAAATTAATATAATTTTGTACAATTGTGCAAGTTATACATGTTGAAATTTTACAACTTTATAAATTTTAACAATGAAATATTTATATACAGGTTTATCTGATTAATTACTGCAATCAATTATGACAACAAGTCGTAGTTACCTCTTGCGTACGAAATTTCGTGCTCGGATCGCAAATTACCGCGACGAGACAAGCGGATTATTTATCAAAATTAATTAACGGCACATTCGTTCCGGTTAATTTCATAAACAAGTAGTATGCATTGTACGGAACAAAAGAATCATCGTCATCATCGTTACTTTATACGGTTTTTTTATGCGATCATCTACAGTACCGCTGTTGGCGAGTCACGTAATGCTTATCGCGTCGGGTAATCGGCAAATCCTCATGCATCGCTGTAAGACTTCCTTTGTCGATGATTTTGTAGGTCAGTTCCGATTCGCGGGTCAGCCGCGTATCGGACATTCCTGCGTTCATAATAGTCGTCGTGGAACAACGGTTCAATTAAGACGACCGCCGCTACGCCGTCGAAGCCTCAGTCGCGCGTTGCGTAGGCTTGCGTGCTTAATTAACCAATTACGGCTGAGAAATAATTAAGTCTGATCCGCGAAATGATCGCATGCCGGTGGACGTGTGTACGTTGCAAAAACGCTAATTGAAATAGTCCTTTTCATAGCCTCGCGCATTGTTCATATCGACTTCGTTACGTCGGCTGATCGGTCGATCGAAGCTGCCACTGATCTGTCGACGTAGACGGACGATTTTTCAACGAAAGCCACGTTACAAATAGAGCAAGAACAGCCGGCGGTCGATAGCTCCGGAACGTAAATAAGCGAAGGCTCTACGAGCGGCGGTCAAGAAAACATACTTATTTGTAATTACCGATAAAGTAATCGAGCGGCGCGGCGGCGTTTCGGCCGGGTCAATCCCGCAACCTCGAGGGCGAGAGAAAGTAGTAGTCATGCTTGGAGGTATCATACCTTCACGTAATAGAGCAACGTTCATTGACTTCGACAGCAGATATATGTTTCGCGGAATTCTCGCATAACGTGCCCACTCGGCCGGCATGGCTTATGACAAAATATCGTAAATCGATACTGCGGTGTCGGGCGAAACGAGTGGCGGCTGTGACGGCGGAGTATCGGGAAAGAACGTGGCCAGCCGATGCCTCGCAGCCACAAGCACGTTGATTTATTTCGTGGAAACGAATGTGATCGCATTCCGCTCGTATTTTCCGCGTTGGTTCTATGCCTTTCCGCAAACTTCCTCCGCGGCGGAATCCGAGGGGAGTCGCGGAATGTAAGTTACAATGCGAGTGCGAGGTGCGAGTAAACGAACAACAGCACCTCGCATTTATTATGCGAACCGTTGGCGACCGATCGGCTCGTGGCCCATTGTCGACCGGCTACGTTCCATTATAAATCGCGCGCGTTTAACATTAATTAGTATACCGCCGCGGCTGGTGCATGCATTAGCGAAATTCGCCATAAATCACGGGGAATTCGCGATCCAAAGGTCAGATCGCATTTCTGATGCGGGAGATTAGATGCGATTTTTCGCGGCGATAAAGATCGCGGGTATCCTTTAGACACGATCTTCAAGGCGATCTGCCGATTTCTCCGCGTCGACGCGTGATAAGACCGCGAAAGAACACGGCCGCGCTGACGTGCGCTCGCATACTTGATCAGGAAAAGATATTCCGCTAATGACTCCGGCTGTTGGTATTGTCGTTGCGCCAATGAATCATTCATAATCGTCGCTTACGCAAACCGTCGCAATTAGTGTCACTGGTCAATGTCACCTTGACTTTGCGACCCTGTCGAATCGCAGCTGTATTAGATACATGTAACCTCGTTAGCAATCGATTCCAACAATCGTTTATGGAACATTTTATATGGAATAATTCGCTGCTCGTCGACACAGACGTTAATTTGTTTGGTCGATGTTACTTTCGTCCGGCGAATGTAACCCTGGAATTACACAAATTACCACATAATAAGCAACGAATACATCTTTGCCAGTCAATGCCACTTTTTGCCTGTTCAGTGTCACTCGGGCAGTAGACAGTGGACTCTTTTTACAGAACCGTCGTGTGAAACTTGCGGAACGTAACTGCGTATCAAACAATAAAATTAAAAAAAAGGGCAACGAGGACAATTGCAATGGAAATTAGCACAGAGCGGCGGAAGACAATGGCAAATGGGAACAAAGGTCTTCTAATGAGGTCTTCGAAACGGTCTCGCGGGAACAATAAAATTGCGGAACCAACGATCCGTGGACTGTGAAACCATCAAAATTGCCGAGAGCGCGATCAGCACTCGCTCGGTGCTATATGTAGCTCGGACGGAATGCGGCGCTCGGGAGGGCTGGGGAGGCGGGATTTACGCCGAGAGGATGAAATTTATCTAAGATTGACCGGGAGGGCAGGAAGATAGCGGCGTGGGCAGACGCGGCAGCGTCGGTTATCCCCCGGCGCAATCATGGCCTAGTGACTCGGATAAAATGGACTGGCGCACCACCGCCGATTCATCACCGGCGCAGCCGGGCGGCCGCCACACGAGTCAATTTCTCCACGGCATGGGAACGGAGCAGCGCATATGACGGCGGAATCTTTTACCACTGCTCCATCACCGTTGCTCGTGAACCCGGTTCGTCGGTATCGAGCCATACGCCATGGTTTGGCGGCTGATAGAAACCGTTTACCAGCGGCTTTATTTTCACGGAATCGGCGAGGCAGGTTGCTTTAATGCCAGCTGTGTATGCCACGGCGTAGCCGCATGTGGAGATTGGCGCGTGTTCGCAACGAAACGCGTTATCGCCGCGGTAACGCAATAAATTCGACATTTCACACAAGACGATGATAAACGCGCCGTTCATTATGACTGTCGTGACTAACGTTGCTGCTGGAATTAGCAGCAGATGTTGAGCAAGAGATCTCGATCGCTTGTTTTTCACGCGGATAATTAATACGCAGCGGTATACGTGTATTATAAAGCGTGTGTGACATATGGAGGTGAGAAAGAACGCTGTTCCTCCAGGAGGAACTCTCGCGCGAGGATCACACGAGCGAGCGGCGAATGGGAGGTCAGTACCGGCATCGACGAGGCGAAACGCGATTCGCGTGTTTCGCAATGCACTTTTCCCTGGCGCAAGTGTCCAAAAATGGCGCGGTAGGGGGAGAGTCGTTTGTCAACAAGCCGCTGCTGCTGCTACGCCGGGGAGGGGGAAGCGAGTGTCCGCACTGTCCTCGTCGTGCAAGTACAAGCCGCATTTTGCCTCGAACGGAACTTGACTCTTGTAAATCTCATTCAAGTGCAAATCACCCTGTGGGGTATGCCTGTCGATAGGTTGTCGCGCTAAACGACGGACGAGCCGCGCCGTAGCAAGATGTCGCAACTGGTAGACAAGCGCTATTTGGTAATGGTATGCGCATAGTGTAGGTGTAGTACGCCGTCGTGACTTCATCGTCTGGCACTTCCGAGCCGCCTCTATTGTTGCACGAACAGAGGCCGATCTTCTTGCAAAAAGTTGCCATTTCCTCGCTAGCCGCTGTTTTCTCGAACGCCATATTTGCCCGTAATTATCCCGTGGCCAGAGTCATTTGTAATATCGGCAAAAGATCGGGCGGAAAGATTGCGCCGTGGAGTTTCGATCGACGGGCTTTTGCGGTGGGCGCGACTATCGCGGCCCGCCGTGGGACCGGTCGGCGAGGACGCGGCACGCTCTAGTTTCGCGCCGAACGCGCAGCACGCATTCGTACATGCGCCGCCCCGGACAAAGCCACGGCTGGCCGCGTATAAAATGTCACGACACGCGAGCCCGCCGCGAGAGATCGAAGACTACCGATCGTATACGATAGCGGTAATTCAATACCGATCGTGCCGCTTCGCCCCGAGAAACCGAGATCGGCCGCCGCGCGGAGGCATATTTGCACGCCGACGCGAGTGTACGTGTGCGCCCGAACGATACCAAAGGTATCGCTTTCTCGAGACGTTTGCTCGCGGCCTCCGCCGTATTGAGACGCCTCCGATCGAGAAATGACGTCGTCATTATTTTCTGACTTTTCCACGACCGATGGCTTTTCGGTATCAAGGATAATCGCGTGCTTTCAGACATGCCTCCTCGCGGTATTGCGGGACTATCGAGGGACTGGAGGAAGATCGTTCTCGGTTAAAACGGTCGTAGGCGGAATTTTCAACGGGATTTTTGATCGCTCTCGATAGAAATTTCTTTGTTGCGAGAAAAGGTTTGACAATGCTTGAGCGGATAAATACAGTGGTAATGCTGCGATGGCGTATCGTTTGAATAGCGATTGTTCAGTACGCTGAGGAAACGCCGGATATCAAATATCGCAGCGATTTGAAAATACCAGGCTGACTTTTACACATCGGATAAGAAACAATTGTTTTTGCGGCGGAAGGTCCGTGGTGATCTCGTGTGCAATGAAAACGGCGTCACTACTTGCTCGACGGATTATCGAGTTAGTTCATTAGGTCGAGTCGCAGATAGGTCGATGGATAAGCAGATCGATCGGTAGATTATTCGCAGATACATTTGCAGATAAGTGTTGTACAAGTTGAAAAATATGTTGAGTTATAGTCGAATGCAACGCGAAATTTAGTCATCAACGTTGTCAAATTGAACGCGATTCATCCGCGCGTTAAGAATGTACGTTTTTTATTAACACTATTTTTAAGACTTGTCTATTGTGCTGAGAAACGGTCACATATCGAAACAATATTCACGCATAAAAGTTACATAGGATGTTAGAAATTGTTGTTGTTGTTCATAACCGAGGTTATGTTTTTTTTTTTGTACGTGTTTATGATAAAACGTTTTACTAATGAGGGAAATCAGGTTAACAACATAGCTGCTATAATTTTGTACTAATGACAAAGTAAATTACTTTACAAAGTTAATGATTATTGAGCCATTTCCTTAGCATCATGACTTGTTGTAATTGTTTGTGTTATGTAAATATTCGTGCAGTTTTCCATTGTTGTAATGTTAAATAAATTGACATTTTACTTTGTCTCGTTTCTAAACGACGCTAACACAGGCGTATTCTTGCAAAATAAATGAAAATGTTAAAGAAGAATATTCTGTTTGATATTTATGCACTTTGTACACGTTTGTTATTTCTTAACGTAATTACAAGTGTCAAAAAGTTCACAGCATGATTACAAAATTTCCCAACGCTCGTTACACAGCGAACTGGATCGTGTAATTGTAAACCAGATCGTGTAAATTCTAATCAATAGTTCGTTCCCCTATGGAATAAAGTCAATCACGATTTCATACAAAATTCCGGATTACCGCGTACTTCTCGTACATGAGATATTAAGAAATTTGTGCAATTGAAGCTTCACGTAGATTGAGTTCTCACACTTGAAGAACAGTAATCCTATCATACTTTACAAGTACTACTTTCCAGTAGCAATCTTTTCATACGAAATTATTAATTAAATTATAATTCAATTGTATGCTGAATCAATTAAGTGAAAACAATGTGTTAAATTAGCATTAAGTCACGATTAACATTTCACTTACATAGCAATCGAATTTAAATTAACTTTATTTGAAACAGCCGGGAGGACATTCGTGACTATTTAGGACATTTTTATAACGTTTTTCCCCTTTTAAGTATCATCCTTTCCTCAGTTTTCTTTAATGAAATGAATTTTTCATACGGCAACTATAGAATATTTTTTGCACGTAGAATATTTGAAAGGGTATACTTTCATACGGTTATGGCAGCAACAGATGATCCAATACTAGAGTACATTGTAGGTATATCGTGGGTATATCATCACTGGAACACGTATATCATAGGCCCTGTAACATTTATTCCAGGTTCGCCTAGTTCCAGCGTGCATATGTTAATGGGCGTTCCGTAGTAATTAAAAATGGCAACAACCATCGCAGTTATTGCTACCTGACTCGAAGTTTGGTCACGTTTATGCAATGCGTATCTCGGCAACACATGATTCGAATTGTATTATAGTCTCGGTTTTCCTTCTCTCCTCGCGACTGACCTGTGACCCAGCCTCGGATAAGCGGCAAACGGGAGTCTCGCGAGGGACGGAGACAGAACGGAATAAGGAGAGCGGGATGAGGTTGCACGCAGATTACGCAAGCCACTTTTTCAGCTCGACCTGTAACCTGGTGTACCGTAACGCGTTACGCGTTAACACCAGGAACGTGGAACCGGCTCCGCGCGCTGGCCGTCGCTTTTCATTAGATCTTTTTCGAGAACTACGAGCCTACTGATTGATATTCTCCCAGCGTTATCCCTTTCCTTCGCTTACGGACTTTCCGTGTTCTTTTCATCAGTGGTAAAAACTAGATATGGCTTTTGCTGTCGTTTTTAACGTTTTAGCGTTTGTGGTATTATTAAGTATTATTATTTATCAAGTATTCGTGGTCGAACTGCATGTCGTAACTTGACCGCTGCATCCAATTCTTTCGTTATCATTATTATTCTATCCGATTTTTACCAATCTTAATACAGGTTTCAACATTATTCGTTTTTATCCCTTTTCATCGTTTCTGCGCACGTGTGCAATAAAATAGTTATCTTATATCGACAAGAGTGAAAAAAGCGTTGTGGCGGGAGGTTTGGCAGCGCTTTTGTTAAATCAACAGGATCTTTTTACGAATGGCAGGACGGCCGCAGTAAAGCAACGTTTACAGACTTTACGGCATGTAGATTAGCGTCGCACTAAATCAAGCGCTCCGGGTAAATTAGTCGACGTATAACAATTTTAAGACCGGCTTAGTCAGGGCGTGTTGCATTAGACACTTTGATTGGGGCCTAACAACGCGGGTCAGATTAGGTTGATTTATCGTGAAAAGGCTCGCACCGGACTGCCGAGCTCTTAACCGCGTCGATCGGTGCCGATGGCGCAAGGATAATTTCATTAACTGGAGATTGCAGTTTAGTCGTAGCCCTGCACCCCTTCCCCTTCTCCGCACAACCGCGGCGAGCGGTCTACTTTCTCGGCCCGTGAAAAGGAATTTCGTGGCGATCCCTCCACGGCTTTGCAAAATTTGACCGATCTTTTTCCTTCGCACGAGCTTCGAGATCGGATCGGTTTCAACAGCGGCGTTCTTTACGTCCGGAGAATAAATTGTTCAATATGAATTGTTTCGTTGTTCCTTTTCAATAAATTAATCAAGTGAACGGAGCATACAACAGTACCTTCGGAAGCCTATTCTATACTTCGTAATTCTATATTTGAAATTATGTTCTTCAATTAATTTTTTCGTATTGCTCTTTACAATTTATAATAACTTCTCTCTTTGGAAGATTTGGAAGTGAACATTTTATGATCGAAGGTTGGTCTGTGAAAAAAGTTGATTTATATATGTTCTTTACAGTCTAAATTTCCATCGATGGTTTGCACAATCAAATATTTCAACATTTTTTATTCAAATTATAGTGGTAAAAAGTAAAGGGGACACCATAATGTTCCATGATTTATACCATCACTCTGATTTGACACGTCGTTCGATCGTAAATTTCTGCCGGGGAAAAAGAAATTGTCCAGCATATTCGGTATGCAAAGATTGACATTAACATGAATCATACGCTTTTTCTCTTTGGTAACAATACCTTTTTTCGGTTCGCTTCCGGCTCCGGAGAACATCCATTCTCGATAGTTCGATGGCTTGTGCCTCGGAGAAGTAGCTTGAAAACCAGGAAGAGCTCGTGAAAACCATCGTAATAGGACAGGACACAGTGAATAGTGTATAATATATACATACCCGTACATGCATGCATACACGCGGAACGCGGACGATACGATCGCGCGGCATGAAAACGAAAGCTTCTCCTCGAGCGCCGAGGCTGCAGAAGAGAAGAGAAGAGAAGAAGGCACATCCGCGCGCCGCTTACCGTGCGCCGCGGCGCAGCTATACCCTTTTACGGCTCTACCGTACACTCCCTTCGCGAGAGAACCCACTTGCCAATGGGATTATTTCGTCCTGCCGCTATCGCACGCGTCTATGTTAAATTAGTTGTCAGAATTTCGCCAATGACAAGCATATTAACCACCTTCTTCTTCGCCTCCTACACGCGAACGAGAACCTTATCAGATGAAATTATGCACCGCTTGCCAATACGTTGTTATTCACCAGCGTGTGAACTCTTTTCAGGTTTTTTACCATGCTATTGTCGGGCACTGTCGTGAAAATGCCGACTACCCGTATGACAAGCAAATGTGAAATTAGCATGCGCGTAATTGTGCAATGCAAATACGGTTGATGAATGGTATTTGCAAAAGAGATACATGGCGCATGCCTGCGTAGAAAAATTCATGCGAAATGAGGGCGAGTTTCACTAAACGGTTCGTGAACAACGGAAAAAATGCAAAGAGAGTAAGCAACGGTTAACACAGGAGCTAATGAACTAGGTGAACACCTCTATACCTACGTATGTTTTCTCTTTTCATTCTACATCCTCTCCCCCTCCTCACCCCCTTCGTTTGTTGCATTAACGAAGAATGACATTTCCGATGCGCGAATTTTCCCATACCAGACACTTCTTTATCGAATTAGTTGGCCGTTTCGACATGTGTTGTAATTAAAATTGCGCCAGTTAATAATCGTTCGTAGCGTGCAATTATTAAGTCACTTTTATACCGCCACAGTAAATAAATCAGCGGAGTTTCTTTGTTAAATCACGAAGTCGACTTGATGTAATCAACATTAACGTCGTTTTTATCCAGCTGTGTACTAACTCTTAATTGTTTATTGTAATTAATGATTAATTAGTATAATAAAGGTATCGGCCGATACAATGCCTCGGAGTTATGTACCGGTGTAAATGTTAGTCGACCGGAGAACCGGTTCCGTTTGCGATACTTTCTCTAAATTACTATCAGCGGCGTGTTAATAAATATTTTCGCGATGTTACAGAGCTCGCGGAGAGTTGCGTTGCTGCATTTGATACGCGATACGAGAGGCCCACGATTTCCCTGCGGGCACTGGCTGTTTTCGCGAAGCGATACGCTGCTTCTTACGGTGGCCTTTCGATCCGCCACCGCCGCCGCCGCCGTCGTCATCGCCGCAATATTGTGTAGCGAGTTGCCGCTATGCAGCGGTTGACGGTGCGAAAGCGTACACCCAGCGAGATTTATTGACAAAATGAGTCTACACAATGGCGCATTTTTCCACGAAGCGTAAATTACACGCGCAAAAAGCATGACGTGAAACAGCGTTATTGAACGAAATAGTTTTCGAAATCGCATAAATCGACGCAAAGTGTCTAATTAATCATTATTTACGCTCTCTTGCGACCACGAATCTATGCCATTCCGCATTGTCTCCCACAATGCACCGCAAAATTGCACACTGCGCATCGTCTTCGCCGTAACACTTACAAATTAATTAACGATAGATTAAATGAACTGTGCAATAAAGTTGCGTGTCATACGAAGTTTGTTTATTCGAGTTTGACAAACTCGTTGGCCGAATTCGCGTGACACTTAAAGATACCGAACGCGAAAACGATCGATGGAGCGCGCGCGAGCGATTCTTTATCCCAGCAGCGGAATGGGGAGGGCGGCGAGAGGGATTTTTCAAGCAGGTCGTTCCCAGAGAGCGGTTTCCAGGTCCGCGAGATTTATCGCGAGGCGTTCGGCAACTTACGTGCCGACTGTTAAGTATAAATTCGTCGATCATTCAAAATTCACGTGGCCGTAATTCACGATCATGCGCGCTCGCTTTCCCGCGACGCCCGCTCGCGCGCTTGAGTTATGACTCTTTTAACATCCATCGGTCTTTCCGCGCTGCGTGCCGCGCAGGAGGAGTCGCGCGCGAATTTGTCACGTGAGCGACGTGCTCGGCCGTCGCGTGCAGGCGAGCGCAATTAAACGGCAGAAGGCCGATTCCCGCAGAAGACGTTGCTATTAGTCGGAGTCGTGTTTCGCCTTATTACTATGATAATTAGAATGATACATCGACAGGGCGTCACGCTGGGAAAAAAATTCTGCGATCGTATTAAGTATCATTTCATCCGAGCTTTTTTCGCCTTTTCCGTTCCTCTCCTCGCGTCCGCGTCCGTACGGGATGGCATTCTTTTCCGCTCCCGCCTGCTGCCATTAATTACGCAATAGGCGTAGACGAAGCGAGGACGATTAGGCACTCTCTTGCGCAATACCCGTTCAAATAAAGATATGCCCGATTCATTTTTCATTTCCACTTCTTTTTTCTCGGAATTTTCAATCGCTCGACGTTCGAAACGCATTCTAGACAAACACGCACCGTTTTATCTCACATTTTTTTTCCGTGTGTACAAATACCTAGTTCTCGGGTTTCGGTGGTCTGGCGCGTTTCAGATATTACAAAAACGTTGTTCCAAAATAGTTCAAACAAAGGTGTGTAACCTGTCCAAGAGTTATTCAATTTCAAAATAACTCATCTTGCATAAGCATGCGTTCATTTTACGTGTACAACACTCGTACAAGAGGAAACAGAACGTTCCAGTAACAAATGATATTTAAAGGCTGGTTGATAAGCGACAGGTACACAACAAATTCCACTCGAGTGAACGGGCTTTTCAAATACTCTCTTTCACAATCCGCAAAATGTGCAACACTTCGAAAAAAAAGAAAAAGAGGGAGTATCGATTCTTTCAATGCGATACATAGTGAAAGTAAATTAGCAATTTAATTCCAGTGATATTGAGATGGAATAATGATACTTAAATAAAACGGAGAGAACGGGGTGTGTGCGGAGGAGGGGGGAGGCGAGGGGTAGGAAAGGACTGGTTGATTCGCGACAACGGCAGCGCATTGCAATCCCGTCGCTTCGCTCGGAGCGGCGTCGAGATAACGGCGGCAACGGCAGCCAGAGGAGGTGCACCACACACACGTACACGCGAGTCGCGGTAGTGGACGCGGAGAGCGGTGATCGCGAGCGCGCATGTGTGGCATATGTGCATATGTGTGGCGAAGAAATGACGCGCATGCTCTAGGAGCGGTTGATAGGTGTAATTGTCCCTTTCCAGTTCTATCGACTCGGCAGATCTTGAACGCCGTTTCAGCCAATGATAGCGTCCTTCGCAGCGGAGTACAACACGAGACTTTGATTTACAGACGCACAATTGTGTGCTCGAATCGCGCCACGAACCGATAATAATCCAACGCTATCTCGCGCGCGATTAAGTTGGGAAGGCGGTTTTCCCTTCTGTTCTCAGCCACGTCGTACGACAAGGAACGTAAATCCAGCCGCGACGGATAGTAAACACGAAAAATCGTGAATCAAACTGGTAATTGGAAGTTTATTGGCGGCAGCTGTATAATAATTATTACCGGTCGGGCTTGTACACAGCACAGGTACAATAGGTCGATGCGATTGTAATGAATTTTATTGACGGAGATTAGTCCGCCGCCGAGTCTGTCGATAATTTCATTCTCTCGAAAGATGACGTTTATGAAGTCCGTTATCGCGATACCGGCAACTCCCCGTCTGTGCGAACACGACGCCAGTATTTTACACGCGAACGGGAAAGCCACGATGTAAAAGTATCACGGCTGAATGCGACGACCGGCTCGTTGGTGGGAACGTTACAACGCGTTTCTACCGAAAGATGCAAGTTTCGCGTGTTCCGTTTCTCGCGTTCCGTCTAGGAAAGTGTGGGAAGGGCTGATGGAAACTAGAAACGATTACCACCAATTGCGATTGAGCACTTCTTATTCGCTGCGTCCGGTTCAAATTGAAATCGTGGTCACTATCTGACCACACTTTGCCATTCTTTTTCTATTGCCACCTCGCGCGATACGGTCGTAGCCATCGATCGAGCACGAAAAAAAATTTGGTCGCGAGAATGAAACGCGAGCACTCGGTGGTGGCTCGACGCCGGTGGCCTGGACAAGTATACCGATTACACGAATTAGCAAATTACTTGATTAGTAAGTGCACGAGCGTGAGCGGCCGTATCGGTGCAGGAAGGTGGCAGAGGCGGTGGCGGCGTCCGGCCTCGCCTAATGTGGCGTTTGGTCACGAGTTTAGCCATTTATAGAAGCGGCTCGAAATTCAAATGCTCGCTCGCATTTCCATAGTTTCATCACACCGGGTACTACCACCGCCGCCGCTGCTGCGTTTCCGCGCAACAACAGGCGGTAGTCGTCGCAGACCCCGCCGATCGGTCCAATCTACCCGTTCCGTTCTAGCCGCGGTTTTCTTCGCTGTCACCCCCTCCACCTCGCTCCTTCGACTCTCGCACGGTACGTGTTCCTTCGCTAGGTTGCCTACGTGGCAGGTGGATGTCTAATTAGCATAGCGTTCGCTCGCTGATCCTATGCTGATATCGGTGAATCCGTCATCGATCGTCCACCACGACCGATCGCACTCGCTCCTAACGAACGAATGGCGAATGACGAAATAGTTGCGTGGAAAATAACGAAACCACTAACTCCTGCTTAGGAATCGCCTCGATTCGACCGTCCGATTCGTTTTCCCGCGGCTCAGTCGTGCGCGGTTTTGCAATAAGCGTCAATTTTGCAATACACTGCAAAGAAAAGTGTGGAATGGCAGTTGTGCGATCGCGAGTGACGCAAAGAGGATGACTTGATGCGAAACGGGGCGAGATCGGTGGCGCCAAATGCCTCGCCAAAGTAATATCGGCGCTCGACGTGTGACCCGTGTGGAAGTTGCGAGTCATGAGGAAGCGGCGGTTCCCCGCCGGTGCGTTGTTGCACGCACGCGTGGGAAGTGCTGGAATCCGGAAATTCCCTGCTAATGACGAGTATCGCAGGGATGAATTACGCCGAGGGAAAATAAATGAGCCGTGTTTTTTCACATTGTCTTTGACATATTTACAAGCCCTGCTTAAATAAACAAACAAATACGTTTTACTTGTGAATACGACACATCAATTTCAAAGTCAATCATTTCTGGTTGAGCGCAAGAGCCGGCGCTGCCGAACGAACGACGGAGAGCAACCGAGTCGGCCGACAAATTAAGGAGATCGTCATTTCCGCCGTTCGATGCGCCTGTATTTGTATAACTGACGCGGCCGTTCAATCAGCGGCCGGCGGACCGACGAGCGCAGGAAGTCGCGGTCGTTGACTTGCTGGAATTCGAGATAAATCGGCGCGAAGATGAAGTTAAACTTAATTATTCCAACGGTTGCGCAATCGGCGGCTCGGTACAAAACGCCGCTACTCTGTTGTTCACCGCCGTGTCCCGCCAAACGTTCCGGACATGCAGAAGCCGCGGTGTCCGCCGTTCCACTGCAACCTCCTTTTCCAAATTGAGCTGACGATTCGCATGTGCTGTACGCGGACAAGTCACGTGAATGTGGAATTAATTAAGTGGAAACGCGAGTATGTGCGATTTTCATTGGTTTGACGGAAGATCGTCGCGTTGCGGCGGCGATATTGCGGGGACTGTGGAAGCGCGGTTAATGGCCGCCTGTTCGAGGCGCAGCGAATTACTCGCATACGAGTGCGTAGCAGCGCGGAGCACACGGCCGTACGCGCGTATACGTACGCCGACTGTGTAATGCAATTATGTACGTGTACGTGTGAGGCTGTACTCGCGCACGTGGTTGGGGCTTGTGCAAGTGCACGTACGTAATGTGGCCGTGGCCAAGTATTGGTATTAGGATGCAACAGCTTTCGGCCTTTTGCCTCGCAGCGGCCGCTCGTCGTCGCATACGCAGAATATTCTTTTTCGTGCTATTTCAGATTCATTCCACGACGCATCCGGCAGAAAAAGTCGCTCTTTCGGCGTCGTTACGATTGCGATCTTCTAATCACGAGCGGTATAATTACCCCTTGCACTAACCGCTGCGATTGTATTCCGCGATCAAACATTCCGCCTCGCACTTTTCTCACTTTCTCCTTGCTATTATCTCGCCATCGATCGCGGCTCTCTCAATCGTCACGTCATTAATTACATTGTCAAGCACAGTGACGCACACTGATCAGGTGTAGATCGGCTGGAAAATCATGCTGTCAGCGTGACAAGAGTGCTTTCCCTGGGCAAACACTGGTCGTCGATACATGGTCGGAAAGGTAGACTAGCAAGGAAAAGACGAAGAGAGAAGGTGGAGGGGGAGAGAGAGAGAGAGAGAGGATCGACGAAGTGCGAGAAAAAGTCAATCCACGCGATCGCTCCTCCTGAATAATAAGATGCCACGGTCATTATTGTCGGCGACGCTACAAAACGCTATTGCAATGTCGCTGGTTCATTTCCCTCAGGAATCAATCGCTGGTTCGATTAAGATTTTTCCAACGAATCGAGCTTCGGTTTGATTGACGTAGTCATTAAGCGCGCGTGTCCCACGTTCCCGGGCCTCGTTTCATTCAGTCGCTCAATCATCCACGTAGTATCCCTTACCCCTTTCTCCCCCCCTGACTCGAGTATGCGTTTTCCTCCTTATTGACAAACTAATGAGCAAAAGGTCGCGGCGTTGGGTCCGCTGTGCGTTTCCTGGGTAGGCTGCGAGGCGCGCATATACACGCCAGGGAGTGGACATGTGCCGATTAAGAAACATGCTAGATACTTGGCTAATGGTAACGCAATATCTGGAAGGAGGAACCGATTATTGTTAAATAAGGCATTGCGACGAACAAACGGTATTAGGGTACGAGATTGATAAAGCGCGATGGTGTGGCCGGGTGTATGCGCCGAGCAGGGAGATGGGGTAGGTATCGCCCGTGCGGAATATGCTGCGAGCGTGTCGAAAATGATTCTAGAGAAAGCAGATTGAAAGGTAACGAACGAAGACGGAGAGAAATTCTGCGTAGAAATGTAATAGAAATGTAGCAATGGAAATTCTGATTATAATTTATTAAAAGAACTGTTCTGCACGTGAATCGTAACAATTATAAAAATAAAACAAACTCTTTAGTTGAAAATAAGTTAAAGCAATTGAAATTTACATTAAATCAATTACGACACATGTTTACATTTACATGTGTATACTCGCGAGTAATTGTTTTAAAAGTGTAGTTATATTTGAAGTGTAACCACAAATTGGCAAAAGGATCTAATTGCGGGAAGCTTGTCGGTCGTTACTGTCGGCGAAAGAAAGTGTCAGAAAGCAACAACGCGTAAGAGCAGCTTTCGTTGTAGACTAAACAGATTTCAACGTCTGTCTGCACTTGGCGAGCGGTAAAGAAATGCAGACGCGGTACCATTTTTCGTCACTTCTTTGTGGACGAAGAACTGTCAAAACAAAGCAAAGAGCGTTTGACTAGACTGTTTTGAGTATAACGAGACAACTATTTTAGGACAATTTGTAATGTGTCATTATTCTGTCAGTGTACCGAGTAAACAATTTTTTAATACGCATCTTGACATAATAGAAATTGTGTCGTTCTTGTGCGAATTAATGTGGTAATTGAAATTATATTGTTTTATGATCCTTATAATATTGCTGGGAAGTAATGAAAACTACATTTTCATTTCCGATAAAATATTTTTGCTGTTCCTAAATGTTCCTTAAGCGTACATTCTTATCGCAAACGACGGAGCTGTACGTAACTGTCGATATCTTATACGCTTTTGCACAACTCGCGGGCAATTTTTTTTTACTCTTGCTATTACTCATTTTTACGATTTGTTCTCAGCGTACGTTAAAAGGTAAAAATAAATATGAGAAATAAAAGGTATAGGTACTTTTTCTTACCAGCTGCAAACAACGTAGCAGCATTTTTACTTTCGTCAACCGCATTCCACGTATATACAAGGAACGCGGTGTTTTCCTCGGCGAGTGTGCAGCCTCATCCGGCAGTCGGTGCAATTTCCACCCGGCTGATGCCGCCATCAAAGTTTCGCTCTCAGTGGCGTAGGAAGGTTCGCACGGCGATTCCGGCATATTGGGTTCGCGCGCGATGTACGGCGTACGGTGGATGGGAGTGTGAGTCTCGGGCCGTAGGAACGGCAAGAGCAGCAGTGCAGCTTAGCTGTGTGACGTCGAGGAAGTGGAAAAGCCGAAGGAGAGGAAACGGGAGGATGCGAGGAGAAAAGGAAGGAAGGAAGAAAAGAGACTGTGGCAGCCAGGAAGAGGAAAGGGAAGGGAATGGGCAATGGGCAAGGCTGGTCGGGCAGTAAACATTAAAGGAAGCAAACGACGGCAGCAGCGCGAGCGCGAGTTGCGGCTGCGTTCGAGAGTAGGTACAGCTAGAGCGAGCAAGTGGGGTTCGCTCGTCTCGGTTCGTCGACCGCGGATGGAATGCGAAAGCATAACCTACCGTAACAGCAACCACGCCGGCTCTGGACGGACCTATAACCGTGTCGCTTCGTAGAACCACCTGTAAACGGGCCCACGACCCTTGTAGAACCGTTCGAGCGGAGCCCCTATCGGTCCGCTCGATAAGCCGTCTCGTATTCGCGATAAGCCCGACACGACGATGCTCCGCTGCCACCGCTTCCTCCTCCTCTTCCTCCTCCGCCTCCGCTTCTCCTCTACTACTCTCTCTCTCCGGCTTCTCACCCTGTGTCGCACATTCGATTCCCTTCGATTCGCATATCCCACTTTCACATTCCGCGCTCGCTTTCGTATCACATTTATCTTATCGTCATTCTACGCTTATACTCGTAATTCGGAAACCGCCTCCTCGCATACTCGCAACACTTGGCAACCACGCTGCGAACGAACGAGAGTATCGATTTGCAAGCGCGACACACGAGAGGGTAAACAATGGTCCGGTGTGCGAATGTCGTGTCTGCGACGACATTACGCGTGTTTCGCGCGAGGCAGCCACCGGTCGTCGTTATCGGCGGCCATTGGCGTCCAACGCGGCTTTATTATAACGGGCGAATCGGCGATACCGCGACGACGGTCCTTTCGCTATCACTGTCGGCGAGGGTACAGTTATCCTGATAAGAAGCCCTCGGATGAGATCACGGCTGTGTCCCGCGACATTGCAGTTCAATAGGACACTATCGCACACAGCGTCGCACTCTCGTCGTTCCTCATTCATGGAAATACTGTGAAGCAGGCGAACACAGGCTGGCTCGCTCTTCCGCTTCCCCGACGATCGTGTTCGTCCGTTGTATCCCCCGTTGGTGAAACGTTTATCGGACGTTTATTAGAAGCGATCACCGACTTATTCATTCCTTGTGCGAGGGGGGAGGAAGGACGAAGGTCTTTATCGCGCCCGTGGCGAGAGAATCTTTTGTAACAGACGTCATTGCACTTCCCTTCGCAATTATTCCTATTGCAAAATCAACGCGTCCAACGTTAAATGGAGAAAAGGAAAAAAGCGCGCTGGGATCGCAGTGGCTTTTGAAATTATCGATAATTGCGTACCGGTGTTGCATATCGATGGGAGTTACGCTCTCGTTGAGCAGCGCGATTTACTTTTCCCCGGCGAACTTTCATCCGCGCTCGACCAGGCCGTTTTTCTGCTGCAAAAGCGCGATCACGAGCCATATTTCATCGCGATCATTTCGCTCATTGAGTCGCCGTTACGGGCCGGGATACGAGCCGGAGCGCGCGGCTGTGCCGGCGATTGATTGTAATGGTCGGCGGTTCAGCTGATAAACACGTTACGATATCATTTAACACTATTTAGCATCGC
>JABFPT010000656.1:6873-37646 GCA_022817245.1 Nixonia krombeini | reverse complement strand
GGGGGGGGGGAGGAGGGGGGCGGCGGGGGGGGGGGGGGGGGGGGGGGCGGGGGGGGACGGGGCGCGGCGAGGGCAGGGGCCGAGGGGGAGGGGGGGGGGGGGTGGGAGGGGCAGGGGGGCGGGGGGGGGGGGGGGGGGGGAGCGCGTCGGGGGGGGGGGATGCCGAAGCTCGACGTTGCGCGTTGATCCAAAGAAACGCGAGGGGAACAGCGGCGGCGGCGGCAGCGGCGACGGCGGCGGCGGCGGCGGTAACGACGACGGCAGCGACCGATAGGTGGAGAAAGCAGGAAGAATGCGAGGAGGAACGTTGGCCACGGCGTAACAGGCGGGACTGAGAACGTTCGGATACCCGGAGCGGGAGACCAATGGGTGAGCCGTGCCTGCTCCTACACGCCGATTCACAATGGAAACTGGTGCCCGAAAATGTGGATGGCTGGCTGGCTTGGCTGGCTGGCTAGCTACAGGGGTTACGGAAGACACGAGAGAACGTCATGAATTTGCGCGCAGACCAACTTACGACAGAGTGGTTTTGGAAGAGGAACGTTCGACTCGTTTGCAATGTGCTTTTGCGAACTAAAAGTCGCTGCGTTTCGGCCTAACGTACCACATTCATAAAATTCTTTCTGTCGCGTTCGTTCAAACGCACGACGTTCGTTCAATAAGCAACGATGGGTAGTCGCTAACGAACGCGATGCTTACTCGCCCCTTACATTTCTATTACTCGGAGTACGCTAATTACACTATCTTCCATTTGCTTAATTCTTCATGCTACATTTTCCTTAGCCCAAAGATCTTTCGCTCCGTACACGCTTGCGGTACCACAGTTCATATATTTCAGAAGTACAATGACAACGTTTACTTTAACTTAGTAAACGACAAAGCTGTTTATTACACTCTTTACTATGCCTGTTGGAAACTTTTTTTGTTTCGCCGACAAAGTCGTATCTATGCGTTGTTCATTATTATATCTGATGAATTACCATTCATCATTAACATTTCCGCAATGCAAGTCCTCACATAAACGTGTATTTAAAGGAGTATGGATGTGTTCGATGAAAATTGAGTTTTAATTATCCTCATGTTGATGACCTTTCTGTGTACGAATCCCTAATACAGGGATTTAGTATACCTCGGTGGAATAGTCGGCAACGAGACTTTCACCATCCCAAATTATGTAAAAATAGTTCCATAAATTATACAAATCCTCAGTTAATAGATACGTACGTACCTACGTATATATTCATGCATATATATATATATATATATATATATATATATAGTATATATATATATATAGTACACGTATGAATGCTGCTGTAAATAACACGTTGCAATTGAGGGCGTTTATTACAGACATAAGTACGCGCTATTTCCCAACAATAGACAAGCCACTTTTGGCAAACCATATGCAGGATGCATTAAAAACAAATTACCATCAGGTATAAAAAAGGTCTTGCAGTAGAGGAATCACTATTGTGAATTCTGTGAAATATTGCTCCGAACTGGCGTCAAACATTAAAATTATTCCCCTCAGGATAGTATCGGTCACGTACACGTACTTTTATCGTAACTTCCAGAAGATTTATTAATCGGTGCGACATTACCGTAGTGAGCGTAAACGTGTTATTCAAATAAGGGAGAAATCAGGTGAATGCAACGTATAGAAAAACATGAAAAAACGATCGGGTTCGGTCGCGGAACAACAATCAATTCGAGCAGCGTCACTCGACGTCGCTTTCGTTTGATTAAAATGCGAACTGCTCGATCGATGACTCGCGATCGTGGACTGCGTTACACGATCGGTCAATGAGGGAAATTGGCTAAGAGTTTATGAATGGGCGCTTGGAATAAAGTAGCGGCACGTTAGTAGGTTTATGGAAGCAAGCCGGTTTTAGCTCGCTAATAGCATAGTAATGCTGGCTGATCTTTTCGGAATCCCGTAAGAGCATTAACCGTTCGCACGTGAGCAAGTTAAATTGCTTTGTTGCTGCTACACAGTCGCTTGCAATAGATACGCTCTTTGTGCCAATTCACGCCGAAAGTGCGCCGAAATTTTACGCGCCAGTTAATCATTTTCAGACAATTTTTTACGCCTGATACCGAAATGAGATAAGTGGACGAATAGTTAGCGGTCGCCAAGATCGACAATCGTGCAGCACGTGTCGATGTTCCTTCCATTTGACGCAGAAATTTCTATACACATGACGGTGATACAGTTTGTCGCAGACACATCACTACGAAGAGTTTAACTCGTACGAAATATTTTGTAACAGCAACTATGCAAATAATGAACAGTAACAAGCGACACAATAGTTCCTTTAATATACCTTGGAGTACATTCGATTACGAAACATAGCTGCAAATTGTACATGGCTGATAAACTATTTACTGTACGCACAAACGCACATACAGACAGAGAGAGAGAGAGCGAGAGAGAGAGAAGGGGGCACGCGTGTGTACGTAGATGTTGCTTTTATTTTCATCTAAAAAGCCAAAGCCGAACCGCGCTAGTCTTTTTAAAATCATATTCTCGATGGTTGATATGCAGTTTTCGATATTTCTAAACGTGTGTCTAGACATGCATGCATACTTGTGTACACACATATGTATATACGCGTGCATATGCGCGCACTCACGCACACACACATAAAATATAGTTCATCCCCGAAGATCAGCCGGCTGAGCTGTTCGGCAAACTATCCCAACAAAGAGCACCCTTAAAAAAAGACAGGCGAGTGCAAATAACCTTTACTTCTAGTCGCAGGGCTCGCAGCCTTTATTCTCCTTATTTTTTGTTATCCTCGTCTCTCTCTCCCTCTCCCTCCCTCCCTCTCTGTCTCCGTCTCCTCCTGCCCCCCTCTCTCTCCCTCACTCTCTCTCACTCTCTTTGACAACTACACCATCCGCTGCCCCTTTTCCTCCTGTCGGTCGAGGTTCATTGATGAGAACGGAATTTGAAACTGAGGCAAGCCGCTTACGAAGCTCCGGTGGAAATTACCGGCGAAAGTTACCGAGTTACCAAGTCAATGAATTACCCACCGCTGAGCGGTCGACACCCAGCAGCGCATAGTAGCACACGCAACTGCCACGGATTAAGACAATGAGAGGTCCTTTCTTCGAGACCGTCGCTCATTCTGCTCATTTACGCCTCATCGATAACCGCATCGTCCGGTTCACGTGAAATCTTATTTATCTGAATGAAACCTAATTTCCTCACTTCAGCTTTGACCATTTGTACAGACAGTGTTTCCAGTTTCCCGACCTTTCTGTTTGTCATTATAATCCGTCGTAACAAAGCTGCAAGCAACTAAGAAAATGAAAGTATTTTTATTCATAACAAAAGTCCCTTTCTCATACACTCTGTCGGTGTGTGAATAACTGAGACGTCACAGTTCCGTCTACTATAACTCTTTACGAGCGACTCAATTTGCAAAGCAAACGTGAACATTGACTTTGAAGGTAAAGTAATTTTATGTATCCTCCCGCCATGCCCTGTACACGTTTTTATGGAGATAACGTTCTACTTTCGTTACCAACTCCAGCAGGTTAGATTTGCACATTTCGGAATACTAACTTGTTTTATTTGCGTGTACAATCAATGTAAACCTCTGGCAATTTGGCTCCTGGCAACGTCTGCTTACTCGACTCAATTGACATGGATATAAATATACATGTAAATATAAATATGTATATTTACGTATGTACATAATGTATGCACGGAAGGCACGTTTGTGTGCCACGAAATGTAGAGGGTAAGATCATTCGCGGTGTACTACTACGACAGATCAGTATGCTGATAATGATTGATCGCTCAAGGCACAGATAACATCGTGGCATTCTTTTCTCAAGTGCGTATCGCCTTTTGTCGCAGACACGACACTCCGTTTTGTTACAATTCCGCTGGTCATCCTTGGTTGATCCGGTGGGACTAGTCGTGTCACAACACATAGAGCTCGTTACAGGTGTAACACCGGCGAAGTCACTCAAATACCATACTCGACGCTCCTCAAAATACTTGACACATTATCGTGTTCGGTATCGTTTAAATTCCTCTTAAACAAGCATATTCCACAATCACAATTTACATTCGACACATTTGCATTCAAACTTCTAGCTATACAAATGTTCGGTAGCTAATTCGTTTCCGAGAGGGAGAGAGGGAGACAGACAGAGAGAGAGAAAGAGAGAGAGAAAAAGAGAGTGAGTGAAAAACCGAAATATCCATATAGCAAATTGTGTAAATCGCAAAATATTCCGGCGTTCGGCGTTCTTGTAAAATAAGATGGACGTAATATTATTATAATAGATGCGCGGGAGATTCCTCGTTAGCAGGCGTACGCCTACCTCCAGAGTCCGCGTTGTGTATAGAAGCTGCGGAACACACCGCAGGAGAGTCGCACCACTGCGATAGGCGTATAATCGCGTTTCATTGGAGACAGACAATGCGTTGGGTCCCCCACGGCGGGCCCAACATCCCGCAGCCCATTCACGTAATTTTGCAGCGTAATTCTCGCGAGACTCGTAGGTATCGATCACGCAACTGCGATCGATCGACGAGGATGACAGGCACGCGAGATTACAGTTCGTATCTACGTGGGTTGCTCCAAAACGATTCCTTCCTACTTCTTTCCGTATATAACAAACGTAATTAATATGTAGAAGCGGTAAAAAAATATTTTTTTCCCACATTTTCTACCAATTCACGTCGAATCGACAATTTTGGGAGAGTTGACCTTTTAGCTTTTATATTTAAATTGCTTCATTTTACGGAATTTCATGCAAGACTACGGTAAAAAGCTTTCACCGTAAATGTCCGCCTTGCGGGCTTTGTCCGGGGAACGAGAATAGGGTGTGAAAATTGATTTCACAATCGGACGACTTTCCGCCGTAAATAAGTCGCGTAAAACGAGTAGTTCCAAAGCGAGAAGGTGAACGCACCGGTAAAGGTACGGTCGGTGAATCCTTGGCAATAGGGCGCACGGTAGTGGGCGTCTTGCCTGCTCTTCGTGTTCCCACATTTATTATCCGGACAAGTTGCGCCTCGTCTAACGAGGTTTTGATCGGTCTTGCCACTGGGCCAATAGACCGTGCCATCCCTACGCAAACCTCGGCCATGGGACCTGCCACCTTTTGTCCCGTAAATTCACTATTCCGCCGGATGTGACATTTCCGTTCAAAGTCACGGACCCAAAACTGGATCATTTTTTATCCGCCTCCGATTGACGGAAAATCATTCTTAACGTCTACCGGGGAACATTCGTTGAATGAATGGTCGTACAGTTTGCATCATTGCGCGCTTTTATCAACTTATCCTCCCACCTTCCATTTAACGGTGTCAACGACGTCAACACAACCAACGCGACGTAATGTGCTGTCAATGCGTAAGTGTTTAAATATGGCAGTCTCCCGACTTCTGTCAAGCGACAGTGTTGAACGGTTTACCTGTGTAACCGAATCGATGATGCAAAGCTATCCTTTAATGCAACGATACGCGACGGAAAATGCATCGTGTCACAAGAGGGGAGATGTAATGTGGTCGCTGTGACTTTGGCTGTTCGCCACACAAATAACACAAATTAAATAAATTCATGCAGCTTTTGCATGTATTTATTTTCCCGGTTGCCAAAGCACAATCACCCTACCGACCGATAATTAACCTCCCTTCTATCCTTTCTCAACATGCATTGTATTGAACGTTGGGAAAACTTTACCGCGACATTCATCGTTACAGTTCACTTACGCACAGTGACTTTCTCTACTGTCGCAAGTGACTGTTTAAACAACGTTATGAAACTCACTTACGATTTCTCTGGTTGCAACGATTCGTGCACGAATGTACCAGTTTTTTTGAAAGATGGAAAACCGCCTAGACGGTCGAAGTCTGCTCCGCGAAATATTAAAAAGGTAAACAATAATTGCAAGAAGCAGAAGGCATTTTCGTATAATTGCATTGCGCGTAAGTAGAGCCGCCGTAGCGAAGGAATAAGGAAGCCGCGCTCTATTCAACAGCGAAGCGACCAGATTTCCCGCGGGAGATGGCGAGGGCCGAGGCTTCGCTATTAGCGATCACAAATAGGCTATTACAGGCCCATTAATACAGCGTTACTGGCAAGGTAGTACGGGGCGCGGGCGGGGTATGCGCGGGCCACCCGCCCGGTTGAAACAAGAATCGGTGTAAGCGGACTTCCATCAAGCGGCCCTCCTCCGCAGTGTAGGGTTTCTGCGGACCCTTGAGACCAGTAATCCGAGATTCACTTTGTCCCGAAGTTCTGCATATACGCACTCACACTCGACCGATCGCGTGCACCGCCGACGCACGCGTTCGGATCGCGCTCGGCTCATGCAAGCGAGCTTATTCTCTTCTAACAGCGCGCGCTCTTTCTCTCTCTCTCTCTTTCTCTCTCGCTCTCTCTCCCCCCTTCGTTTCTTGGTTTCTCTGCAAACAAAAATGTTAAATGAACATCGGAAACGCACGCGTCGAAGGTGGCTGGAAATGATCGTTGATCGTTGTTGTACACATGCACTGTCGAGCCACGCACACCGAGAGACACCGAAAGAAGAAGACGAATTTCAATTAGGACTTTAGGCACGTGTCAGCGCAGACCTAATCTCGAATGTACCGTTCTGGAGCAATGTGTGTAATTTGCACATCTGCTTGAGTAACCTGTAGACGTCGGTGAGGCAAAACTGAATGGGAGATGTGCGCGACGACAATTTTGTGACGTATTAAAAGACGCAAAATGCACACGTTCCAATTTTCGTAAACGTCTTCCAGTCGAGTCAATTTGCGCTGAAATTGTTGCGTTTACCGTGAAAATTGTGCGATTCCCGAAACGTGCGAATTTGAAATTGAAACCATGCCAAATCTCCACTGAATGTGTGATACCGTTCGACAAAGTGGTACGGCAATCGGGATGAAGAGAGAGGTCACCGAAAAGGCGAGCGTCGTGAGTGGATTGCCGTTAATAAATATAAGCCGGCCAATGAAATGGGCTGGTTGCACGTGCCGATGTCATAGATTTGCTTTGTTTGTTCGTCAACGCGGTTCTCTGACGCGACGCAGCTAAGCTGATCGTCGTGGCGCCCCCTAACTGCGACGCACGGCAGCAGCCGTAGTTTTCTCTCGAAGCTGCTGCACACCCTATTTGTACAGCAGATAGACTTTGAAACATTTAACTTCCCACTAAAGAGCTTTCGACGATCGTCATTAGCGTAAACGCGAACTGCCTTGCTAAGATAATCGAGTAGTAGTTCCATCGGTCGACGCGTGCGACGAGCTTCGTTAGACGCACACTGAAGTGTTACTAGAGCTTTGCTAAATTGTTGTTTGCGGATTCATCACGGCCCGCTTGCGATTCAATGAATCGCTTCATTAGCGGCGTGGTAAGTGAGAACAATTGTCTTGGGACAGTGGATGAGTATCTTTAGATCCGCCTTTACATTGGAATCGTTGCACAGTAATCACATAGCGGCGTTATTAAATTTCAATTAAGCTCAAGTACGACATTTTTTCAGATGGAATTTCTCTCTGTGCCAAACAGTTTGCCAATCCACAAAAATTGGATTTCCAAGAAGAAAGACTAGTTATAACTGTACTGTTTAACATATTCGTCATGATTTGGCGGGACAACGACCTAAGCGTTATGACTTGTCTCAAATGTTAATAGTTGTCTTTGGCAAGCAACTAACAATTGTACATTTGCGTCATTTGTTAAATGAACAAAGTAAAATTTATTCTACCTTCTTATCCTTTTCCAACCTGTTTGAAAGCTCGACAAGATCGCATTTCTTTTATGTACAGGCTTTCCCTGGTGCTAATATTATGATACCTACTTTTCGGATCAATGTTGTAAACCGTTCGACTATTGGAACAGTAAATAATAGCAATATCGTTAACACAAACGTGTAAAATGTTTTCAGACGACGTGTTGACACTCTAATTTATATTTCAAGTTCTCTAAAAAAAAACACTTGGTTTTATCGCAACAAATCAGTATCTGGTTTATTACGATAAATCGTTGGCAAATGGAATCGTTACAGTAACGAATAGTAAATGAATGAATAATAAAAGGTAATATGTCAGTAGTAGGTATTGGAAGCATTAGCTTACAAAACTGACAAATCTAATTCCACAATACTAAATCTACACTGGTTCAATATAAATATAATTTTAATACCGCTCCAATTAAAATGGTAAAGCTAAATAAACGCATACTAATATGGCCAAGAAAAAAACCACTTCCGATGCATTACAGTCGCGGTACATCCCTGGTCGTAGTGCTCGGTCGAACAATGTCCGACAATAAAAGCAATTCAACGTTATAGCTCTGAATTTTCCTGCAACAACAACAACAGAGAAAAAAATTTGAGTATGAAAATGCATGTGGTTTGCTGCAACAGAGGATGTGAAAATCAGGGGGAGGGATGTTCAGCTGCAGCAGTGTGGTCTGAGACGGCGCGTATAGATTTCCCATCGTTATGAAGCGGAAGTATATAGCAAGTGCGGTAGGTGGCTTTCCTATCTTCTCTCTGGCAAGAGCTCTTGGCTGCCAACGCGGAGGAGCAGAGGGTGGGTCGGAGGGTTGGGTTTGGGTGGCAGCACGATGATGGAAGAGGATGCGAGAGAAAGAGGGAAATTCGAAGATAGAGACGGTCGTGACAGGGTAGCGAACAAGGGAGCGGAAAGAGGGAGCGGAAAGAGGGAGCGGGAGCGGTAGAGGGAGCAGGAGAGGGAGAGGGTTGGAGAACGACGGGAGGACAGCAGCTCCTGGTCGATGGGCCATCATCGAAGAGGCGAGGAGGGACGGAGGATCGAGCGAGTCTGGGGGGTGACGGAGCAGGGGGAAACATTATGTTGGGTCGCGGAGGAGGGGTGACCGGCGGTGGCGGGAGTGCAAGGGGAGAGGGGGATCGTAAGCCGCTTACGCCCGCGGAGTGGAGAGCGAGCGACTCCTCGCTAATTATTTATAGGACCCTCTCTCGTGCTCCCCGCGCAGGAGATCCTTCGCAAAGCACTCCGTTCGAGGCCCCGTCTCCGCATCGACCTGCTTCCCCTTTCGCTCCCTGTTACCACCTCTGTTTCTACACAAAACTTCATCCCTTTTGACTCTCTCCCACGCGAGCGCGCGCGCTCGCACGCACACACACACACACACACGCAAACGTACAATCGCCTCTCCTGTCTTTTGAACATCACCATTTTCCTCTTTTCTTTCTCCCCTTTTCATTTTCCCTTTTTCCTTTTCTCCTCTCTCCTCTTTTCTTTTTTTGAACTTTTGAACGACACGCGGCATCATCAAGGAAATCGTTCCTGGTACTCGCGGTTATTGAAAAGAACGCTTTGCGGTAAAAGCAGGAAACAGGTTTAGATCGGGGAATGTCAGAGAAGACGTCGAAGGTTATTATGACGTGGACGTTGTTGTCTCGATCTTCAGAATGGTTCGTCAATAATTGCGATGGTTTCTCGAGCAAGAATGTGTTGGAACTGATCACCGCATCGGGCGGTTTCGTTCCCGAGTGCGCTGTTTTGTGACATTTTGAAAGAAAAGGGTCAGCTTTCGTGGCAGTAATCTTGGCGCCTGATGATTTCATTCAAAGCACTGACACTTTCTCAGATTTCGCTTAATGGTCGTACAGTTGTTCTACAAATAATAAAAGTACAGCAATACATTTCGCAGAAAATTTATGACGCTATTGTTTAACGGAACGAAGTTGTAAATTCCACTCTCTTGAAATAACGTGTCGGCATGTACTTCGATTCTGAATAATAGCCGAGATAATTGCAATATTCGTCAAATGGCGAACTGTTAGGAGATCTGATTCGAGACAAATGAATTTTATTCGCACAAATAAGCCCCAGCTTCGGTGTCTGCATTTAACAAATGTTAATAAATCAGACTAATTGATGGTAATTTCACGACAATGCTGTACGAAAGCCAAGATCACGCAGCGTCCCTTTTCTGGTTAACTTCTTCAACAACATTTTCACCAACATATAATATACAAGAAAAGCAATGAAATGTATTAAAACATCAGAGTTAAGTAATCTTAAGTGAATATTATTTATGACAAAATATACAATGGATTACTTCTTTCCGTAGGAAGTATAAATTGTCATTCCAAAGAAGCAGGGAAAAACGTTTCGTTTGTCGATTTAGTAACTTTTTTTTTTATTTTAATTCATTAAAATATCCCTATTTTTTCTTCATATTTTTTTTTATTTTTTTTTTTACTTCTTTCACTCTTTCCCTCTCCCTCTCTCACTTTGCTTTTCTACGTAGACTTTCTCCGCCGACAATACATTCATTTTTTTATAATGCGTGTTCGAGTATTAGGCACGTATATTTTTGAGTGTAAGGAGAGCGGAAGTTAGAGGTCCATTTTTTAGGATTACGTTATAGCGGCTCCGTGTTCGAAAAAGAGACGGGGATGACGCGACGCGCGCGGGTCTAAGGGGAATGTTTGGGCAGAGGGAGCTTAACAATGCATTCGCGCCCCTTGACTTCCTGGCGGGGCTTCTGATCTTAACTTTCTGAAAATTGCAATTGGTTCGTGGCGTCTTCGACTTACCGCGTATGTGTGCCCGCGATTACGATGCTCGCTCGAATTAATCAGAATCGGAAACTATTGGACTTGGGAACACATCGACCGTAAATACCCGAATCCATGTCGATTCTCCGTGAAAAGAGATCATTCTTTTCTCCATTCCTTTTTCTTCTTCACGTGGTATACTAAAGTCACGCAAAGCTACCGTTTTACAGTCTTGCTGTTGGTACGAGAGATATGTAACAAGGAACGGAAAAACTGTGTACTCCTTTTTTCCCACGTGGAACATGTTTATGCTGAAAAATTGCGTATTTCATAAGTGCAAATACATGTGTACACCAATCGATTGCGGGAACATGTAACATTGCGGATTGCGCGTGTTTTGGCGCAGAAGTGCATGAAATGATGAACGCAAGTAAATTACGCAAGCCTTTCCAATTGAATTACGATCACAACTAGATTGATTTGATTCTTGAATTTAAATTGACCGCTTATGGAACGCGTGAAGGATCTTTAAAGTGATAAACGGAAATCTATTTACCCGAGTCTTTGATCCCACCGACTCGTTAGGAATATTACCAATCGGGGACGCAATTTCATTTCTCAACTTTCGTACAAAAGATCGTATCACTTCTTTTGTTTTCTCCTCGTTACTCGTTTGTTCCTTCCTTTGACAAGTCCACCTACTTTGCCAATTGATCGCATCAAAGTTGAAAACGTACGCAATTATGTGACAATGGTAACAATAAGTGTTCGATATTTATTTCAAGAGTGCGAAGAGAAATGCCGAAAGCCACAAATTAAGCAAGAAAGGATGGTAGAAAAAAACGCGAATTAAAATTGCGAGCATCTTGCAATACGCCAATGGTTGTTTTGCAGAAGCGATTAGGTACATCGTCAGTACCCTTTTCTTCAGCTCTATTGTCGATGGAATTTGTCAATTTGGAAGGAAGATACGCGCAATACCCGAGTTGATGCACAAAACTATCCGGCCAATTTGAGAGAACTGGTTTGCATCGAAGCGCATTTGTGAGGAAAACAAACAGGAAGATGAATAGTTGGAGAGTGGTGTACGATACGAATTAACTACCATTGCCTCGGCTGTGGTGAACAACGATCTTCAAATAGTAGGCAGACAGGCGGACAAGAAAGGGTAGACCGTTCGAAGGATAGGTAGGTAAGTCCGGGCTTAGCCCGGTGACACAGTGAACGGAACCAAGCTGTGAGCTTACGGCAGCTCTGAGTTGTTATAATGGGATCCGGCTAAACGCAAGCCGATTTTAACTCTTCGCCGCCGTTGCACTCGGCCAAGTTCAAGGCCATTGTCTTGCGCGCGTACTCGAAGTACGCGTTCTTCGTTCGTTTCGCGGATCGTTCTGCTGCGGAACAGGATGGATCGTAAAATCGAAAATCCCCGGGGCTTTTAGAATTCGGCTGAGAACGACTCGAAGCCTCGGAACAATGCTCCTCCGAGTAGTTTGAACGACCGTCGGAAACGCTTCGTTTGCGTTTCCGTCCGCTTGTCGCGAAGGCACGGTGCACGGGTAGTGGTTATCGGCATGCTGTGAGCACATACGTAGATGTCTATAGACAGTAGACAGCTATAGCCCGGCTGCTCAGTTTCGACTCTCGGCTTGCTTTGTCTTGTATATCAAACGAACGTCCTGCGAAACGCAGAGATTTTCGTCGGATATTTTTTCCCTCCCTTCAATTAGCCAGGCATACGATCGCATGGAACAAATAGGACTGAATCGATCTTCTCGGGCAATTTACTGTAGCTCGTTAATTTGACGAGAGAGTCAAAAGGTCGGCGGATTTTGCTGCCAAACGGCAAACAGGTATGCGATCCATCCAATTAGTCAGGTACAAAACGCGAGGGTTCCTCCACCCTACCTGAGACTTGGTTGTGCCGTGCTTTCACCACGCACGCGGCATATCCCTCCGCCAAAGCACCGCTTTTTGCGTATCACAGCTACCGTACGTGATATCATACACATCTGTTCGACGTTCGTTGTGAATGATTAGGACATGTACATGTGTGTACGCACGCGGCGTGCGCGTGCGTACACATACACATACCACGTAGATGCGGCGGCCGGTTTTCATGCGAATAATCATGTTTGATGTACCGTGTTAATAATAATTGACCGTTGCTTTTATATCTGTGATGTATATATCGTTAGGAAAAATGAACTGTACCGCCCTTAGACGGGACATACCGAGTTTGTGTACCAATCTCGACAAGCTCACTC
Source organism: Nixonia krombeini (assembly GCA_022817245.1). Classification (NCBI taxonomy): domain Eukaryota; kingdom Metazoa; phylum Arthropoda; class Insecta; order Hymenoptera; family Scelionidae; genus Nixonia; species Nixonia krombeini. Next base: position 24,849 of record JABFPT010000656.1, on the reverse strand, counting down.
AAACAAATTGTTAGCTGAATGAAACGGCGCAGAATGATCCATTAAATACATACACGCACGTATCGACTGAACGGGCGGCAGTGCGCAATTAACGCTTATTGTTGCCTGAGGATGTTGTTGTTTCGAGTAACAATATATACCGTGTTCTTGTCGCCGTTAATTACGTTCAAGTGCATTAACTGTATTGCGGCTCCGGGCAATGTTGCCATCAAACAGCACCTATTTCATTAGAGTATCCGAGAGTGTTTACCCCGGCTGTCTGAGAAAGAATCAAGATGAAACGAGAAAGACAAAACGAGTTAGAGATAACTCGTGACTCCGCAAAGACGCCTATTTCTCAAACTCGTTAATTAATTAACCAAGTACTGATCCTTACAGCTTCAACTATTATGTTAATTAAATGGCATCGCCGAAACTTGTCAGGGACGAAAAACTACGTGACGTAAACTACTTCTTTTTCATCGATGGGAAGGGATGGAGGGGCAAGGAAAGAGAAAAAGTTTCGAGATTTTGAGGTTTTGATGAAAGAACAGCGTGTTAATAATGCGAGATTCTTTATTTTGACTTAGAAAGATGTTTTTGCTGTACCGGAACATTTACGTGTTTATCACACAGTAATATGTACAGTTGAATCGTATTATTACGTATAAAGTATCCTTACAGGCTATAAAGTACGTAGAATATATCTATACGATCAATTAATATTAGCTATATATAACGGCCTATTAGCACTATTGATATTTCTTTCTTAAATCTAACTTACGATAATGTTTACAATAAATTGTGTACATGAAATGTACATCTTATATATCTATGTATATAATATATATGTATATATATGTATATCAGCTTTTGCTACACTTTATCTCGATATCTTTGCATTGCTTTCTCGCTTATGTCTACTATAATTAACATTAATATAACATTATTGTTGCGGTTATTCCAAGCGCAATGATTCAAGGACAGCTCGCAATGTCTCTGGCAAGCCAACAACACGTCTCCCTTTCTACTTCTTTCTTTTTTTCCTTTTTTAATTTTCTCTTGTTTTACACTCTCTTTTTACTTAATCAAAAACTCTCAAAACAACAAGTAGTATCAAAGATATGAGCCACTGTATTTTGCAATGAGCAGTACAAGCACAGACTTTTATGATACTGAAAAGTTCTACCATTAAAGACATTTACATGTTTTTTGATTAAGTAACAGCAAAGATATGAAAATAAAGTAGAACAGTGTACATCGTATAGGCAATTCTATTTTAAAGTCACTTTTCTCGCAGTTTCGCTTGCACGAGTGAATGAAACTTGTAAAATCTGACTGAGAATAAGTCAGTTACCTTCGTCCATGGGCTGATTGCGACATCATGCTCCCGCTCTATTTACACAAACGTCCTTATTTGGATCAAACGAAAGTGGAGACAATTTGTCGCCGGCAAAGAAATTGAAAGCTTCGCAAGGACCGAAGGACCAAATAAAATTTAAAAACAAAACAAGAAAAAGAACACAAAAGTTAATTTGTGTTGACTTTATGAGAGTTTACATTAAATGCGAAAACCAATAAATTATAAAACCCTAAAATAATACAAATATCAATTATTTGCAGCAAATTATATCTACATCTTCTTCGTCTTTTATACAACGTTTTCGTTAAGCACTAAAATTACAAAATGGAAAATTGACAGGAAAAGATATGTAAAATTCTGCATGCGCGTTAAAAATATTTGCACGCGTAATTTGTACCATGGTATCAATGAAAGTATGTAATCGTAAAATCTTACTGCAAATACGACTATTCGTCGATGACCCTTAGCCAAATCGAGCAAAAATGTATTTCGAAACGTAACGCAATACTCGTCACACATAATAAATCGCAATTTAACGTACTATTGCAAACAAGAGCTTAATCACAGTAGAACTCTCGGTTTAGTATATGCGCGCTCCTCATACGGAGGAGGAATTCTTCCGAATGTTCTAAAGACGTCTAGAAAGATCCCACAAACTCGACTCGCCGAACTCCTTTCATAGCTCTATCCTGTTTCGTCAAACAGAAAGGCTTGAAAAAAAAAAATATATATATATATGTATATACGTATATATGTATATATATACATATATACATATATAGACTTACGTCTCCTGGCTGATGACCATGTTCGAAAGAATGTACCTGAGCCTACACCTCTTCGACATGATAACTCGGCTAAACGATATGGCGTAGACACGTGACATTTCCCGGAACTGTCACGTCAAAATGACCGAAATCTCACATTTGCTTTCACAATTTTTCTTTTTCTCGTCCTCCTTCCTCTTCCTTTTCTTCTTCCTCCCCTTCTCACATTTTTAGTGCACTATCGAAGTAACAAAAGAGCACTAATCACGTCTGTTTATCAATCGGAGTCTGTGGCGGTCTCGTCGATTTGGATTGCTTGCCGCTGCAATGCCTTATCCTGATTAGTCTTCCAGTGACGGTAAGGATGTTTGGCGAGTTCGGAAGAGTGCTAAGCCATTGCCGGGTACTTCTGCTCAGGCAGGACGTACTCCGTCGGTTCAGTTGGATTGGGAACGACCATTTCGTTACCGGTGGATGCGTTGAGGTGAACCATGGATTGGCTGAGATGTGACATGGACGAAGCGAGTGTCCCGTTGTGGTGGTACTGAGGGTGATGGTAAGTACCTTGAGGGCTGTGATGCATATGAGGTATTTGACTCGAATAATAATCTCCAGAAGCGTAAGGATTCTGGTAAGCGTTGTACGTCTGGCTGTAACACTGTCCTCCGTTAACCGATCCCGGGGACGAAGCCCACGGGAAGTTGTACTCAGCGTGGTGAATCTGGTTCATTGGCGCGGGATACGCAGAGGGTGGTAGTTGGCTGGATCCTGGCGTTAAAGGTGGCGACGGCGTAGTCATTGTGCTTCCGTTGCTACCGCCGGTTGGCGTGGCGCCCAGTCTGGGAAACGCCGTGTTGCTCGGAAGCAACGGCGAATTCGGTGCCGGAGCCGGAGCTTCGCGCCCTCGTGGCGGTGATACCGGCGAGGCGCGTCGGTTGTTCGTCGTCGCGGTGCTCGTTGGAATCTTCGGCGTGTTGCTCGCCGGTGGATTTGACCGCGGTGAACCCTTTGTCTGCTGCTGCTGCTGTTGCTGCTGCTGCTGCTGAAGCTGCTGGCGACATTTGGCACGTCTGTTCTTGAACCACACCTAGAAACAGACGGAAGGAAAATGAGCTGCGAACGAAAATGATCGGTTGGCGATATAGAGGCGAGTGTAAGGGACAACGTTTTGTAATGACGACGCGACAGATCGCCGGAAAAGGAAAGCCATGCAAATGCGGAGGCAATCGGGGCTGGGCGGGCGCGTCATTTCATTAACTCCCAATAATAAAATCATCTACTTTGCGATCGAGACCGCGTCGCCCCCTGGGATCCTACGGCTGTGCCCGAAAAGCACAATCCCCGAACGCCTACCGCTTATACAAGCTGCGCGCGGCTGCACGTTGCCACCACTGTGACAACAAACAAACGAGCAAGATGACGTTTTCTCGTGCACCGAGTCTCAAAAAGTGAATCCACTTTGGAAGTGTACGTTGGAAGTGTACGTATGGTACACGTACGAGTCCGAAAAGATTATCGTCAACGGGAAGAGCAAAGGAAATGGGGGTGGTGGGCGCTGCGAGCGCGTGTGCAGGGGCGAAGGGGCGCGCGCACGGCAAGAGGGTGAGGCGTGAGGTGGGGTGGAGAGGGGGGGGGGCAAAAAGCGTCCCCTTGTATGCCACAACCTCGCGCACACACCCCTGTAATCCCGGCACAATGTGGCCAGGGGTGCGATCCTATGAATCTGTGCCCGCCTTTAAAAGAGGGACCGGTCGTTGTTATTGTTACCATTGTTGTTATTATCGTCACTATCGTGGACGTTCAATAAGTAGCATTACATTCTACATGAAACAGTTAGCCGATGCGTGGCAACAGATGATTCGTGCCGCTGTTTGCGCCGCGATGACAAGCCCTCGACAGTTTTCACCGTTTCATCGTCATCTTCTTTGCATGTGGAGAACTGTTCCACGTTTTTGAAGGGGATATTAAGAAAGAAAGGACGGCGCGGAAAGGACGACGTTTGCCGAGGTGAGATATTGCGAGGCGGGAAAGCAAGAGTGGAGACAGCCCATTACCAGCGCTTGTTTACACAGAAACACCCCTTCGCGAGACGGAAGCGCAAACTGAAAGCCATATCCCTGGCGGTACGGGCGACCCCAAAAACCAACCTCACCGCCCGCGGTTCCCGCTCGTGACTCCACGAGGAGAGGGATCTCGTGTTTATATATCCGCAGCGAGGTGCGAATTGCACCACCATCTGGTTCACGTCCACCGCGTTCCAACGATTTAGCCTCGCTCTCGCCGCAGCTGTCTTGTATTGACACTATATTGACAAATATGTATTCTCGCGTTTGTCATTAACGCCTAAGAAGTTATAGCTATAGCTATAGCTATAGCTGTAGGTATGAAAACAGTTTAGAAAACGATACCGCCCTTTCCCTTTTTGTCAACCACGTTTCATCTATGAGTATTTGCTGATTGAATGCGCGAAATGCCCTGTTTGGTCGAGTCTTCCAATTCCACGTTAGAGACACCTCGAGAATGTGTTGCAGAAAACAGCGTCTACTGGACAGAAAATGCGAGCGTTCGCGAGGCGCGAAATGACGGAAGTATCGCGAAGATAGACCGGCTGATAGATAGACGACACTGAGAGAAACGCGCAGCTGCGATATTCTCTCGCGAGAAGAGAGACACAGAAAAGGAGAGAAAGAGAGAGAGGAAAGGTTACAGGGGCTATAATCCACGAACAAATCAACGATGTAGCGCGCCATATCCTGCGTCGATGTACGTTCTCGTGCTAATATATATATATATATATATATATATATTATATATATGCGTACGCCCTTCACTTCCCTCCCCTTATCCATCTGCAGTTTCAAAATTGTGCGTCTGTGTAACCGTATTTCTCGCGTACACGCGTATGTCCGCATCAGAACCAGGTTTCACTTACGCGCGTCCGAGCCCGCGTTTATTTACGCGCGTACGCGTGTGCGTTTATACACACCCTTTCTAGTTGCGGGCTATTCAGATCGGCTTAACTTTGCGCGGAAACTCAGGGCAGACTTTCCTCGCTTTTGTCCCATTTCCACGACGCCAGCATCCTCCGCGCGCTCGCGTAGCTTCGGGGACTAAATCTCGAGGTCTCTTCGTTTCAGCGTTTTTATCGAATGAGGCGGGAGAAGACAAAGAGTAAAAATGGTTGGAAAAAAGATGCTGACATTTCTTTTTATTCCGACTTGTTATAGGGACATTGGCTCGTCGAGGGATGCAATTAGCTCGAGATTCCTGTACTACAGCTAAGGGAGACGTGACACTTGGAAAGGAATGTCGTTTAATAACAACTGTCAAGTTTAGATTCACCTTTAAACGGTTGCATTGGTTATTCAGTTACGAGAATAACAGCGTGCGTAAACTGATTCATCTTTTCCGCTGCATGCGTTGAGCACTTTTCGAGAAATGTGCAGCGCACCGATCAAGAACCAGCGACAAAAAAGGCAAATTTCGTTCAAGTTTCGAGACAAAATGTAGTTCTCATTGAAAAGGTAATTTGCTGTATTTGCAACTTGTACGCTGATCACGAGCTTTCGTTAAATAAACCGTTACAGTCGCATTTATCGTTACTGTAAGTGAAAACAAATACTGTTCGAAATTGCATATCCGTAGGTTGATTAAGAACGATCTAATTATGAGAAGAAGTGTGCCGCGTGGGAGATGCAGTTGTACACGCGATTCAGTGGCATGGTGAATATTAGGCCTCGTGTAAATGTCCGCAAGACGTTTCGGTGATAATGGAGATGTTACGAGAGAGGGAGAGAGACAGGGAGAACCACAATAAAGCGTCAACGAGCTCGTCGGCACATCTATCAGTGTACACGGTCGGCACAATAGCGAATCGTGGAAGAGAAGGGAGCAGACCGGAGCGATACTCTCTGTGTAAATACCTTAAATCTCAACTCAGCTTGCGAGAGCACGAAGCTTTTTGGGGGACCTTGTTACACGGTAGGATGTATAGTGTTTCGCGGTAACGCGTCATTGCTTCATTCGAATCACGCATTGCCACGTTCCATAACGCCCAGAAGTCAACACCGTGACATGACGTATCGTTTGACAACTTTTATTCAGAGTTTGCCTTACACCGCTCCGCAATCGTCGTATTCCTATATTTTCTCGACGTTCAACAACTCAATTTTTGCCCTGACTTCCTCCTTTGTCTTGATCCGAAAGTATGAAAAGAAAAAGGAAAAGTTAGAAGGAAAGTTACCTGCACTCTTGACTCCGGTAAATTTATCTTGAGAGCAACCTCCTCGCGCATGAAGATGTCCGGGTATCTGGTCTTGGCGAACAGAGCTTCCAGTATGTCGAGCTGGGACCTGGTGAAGGTGGTCCTCTCGCGGCGCTGCTTCCTCTGGTTCATTCCTGCAACGGGAAAACGACACATTCATCAGCATCTCGTGCAACTGCGGCGAGAGGGCGCCGGGTATCGGGCAGAGGCGAGATAAAGCGGCGACATTGACGAGCATTCGAATGGGTGAGAACGCGAAAAGCGGGGCTCCACCGAAGGGAAAATTGCGGGAGCGTTGAACACGAGGGGGGGGGAGGGGAGGGGAGGGGAGGGAAGGGGAGGAGAGGAGACTAGACGAGAATGGAGGAGGGTGCGGAGAGGAGCGAAGCGAAGAGGGCGCGGAGGACGGGACGGGAGCGGAGAGGAGAGAAGAGGAGAGGAGAGGAGCGGAGAACAGTGGTGCGAGAGCTCGTTGCGAGGCCGCGATAGCGTAATTTTGAGCAGCACCCTCGTGCCATCGAGCCTCGCTTGGCTCGTTTCGGGACCCACATAATCCGCTTACGAGGGGGGCACGTGGGGAGGAGGGGGATGAGACATCCCGGAATACAGTGCCATCCAGGACGGCGTGGACCGAGTCGCGGCTCTCGCTCCCAGCTGCTGCTGTTGCCGCTGCCGCTGCCGCTGCTTGCGGTACCGAGCTGTCTAGACCGAGCCGACCCGGCACGTCCCGGCACGGCCCGGTCGGGCCCTGCCCGTGTACGCGCGCTCCATAAAGAACGTCACGACTACGGAAAATGGCCGACGCGCGTGTGCCCTCGCGCGTGTATTTATTGTTCGCCGGCATTGTGCGCATTCTTCGCCTTAACGACGCTTTTTTGCTCCCGCCCGTTGCTCCTCTCGCCTCTTGACGAACAACGTACCGCGGGTGGTCGTTCACGACTATTAGATACCTCGACGAATCAACCGTCAACTCCCGCGACTAGCTTGCTCTATTCGTTCAAAAAAAGTTTCAGGACTTCCGCGACTGTCGTCATTCCTCTTCTACCCGAGCATTCAATTCGTCGAGCCAGAAAGCCGACGCATGATCGAGAAATGATTTCAAAAAGAAAACAGGAGAAAAAAGAAAAAATACGTTATTCAAGCACAGCTGAGATTCCTCGGAGGTTAATTTCCCAATATTGACGCAAACGGCGCGCACCAAGTTAACTTACAACCCATTCATTATTTCGGTTTAATTATACGACAGTGAGAATGCTGTTAGACCCACGTCGTATAGCCCACTTGACCAGTTCGTTAGCGGTCGCAGCAGATTTCGAAAAGGAGCGAGGATGACGTTTCTGCCTTCCTCTCGCGTTGCTCTCGACCACTCCCCTCGGCCTCTCTTTAGCTCGCCTCTCCCACCCCTCCTCTCTCCCCTTCACCACCCCCTGCTTCTGGCTCCTAGCCACCGAGCAGCTTCTCGCGCCTTCTTCTCCTTTTTTTGGCACTCGTTCTAGCGGCCGCTGACGTAAACACAGGGAGACGCGAGGCAAAGTCGTAGCCGCGGCGTAAGCCGAGAGCATCGAACGCAACGTAAACATATCCGTCATTGGCTTTATTTGCATACCTTATCGATTAATCAATCTTGCGAAATGCGAGAAAAACTTTTGCTTTCATTTCCAATAATTTACCGCCTTGCGTAAACGTTAGGTCGGTCGCTCTGTCGTGAACTGTCCAAATTTGTGTGATCGTTAAGTTGGATGTACGATGTGTGTCATGTTTGCTTGGGATTGGACAACGAAGGAAAGAGAGGGACAGAGACAGACGGAAAGACAGAAGCAGATGGACAGAGAGAAGAGAGTAAAAGGAGAGAAAGAGAAACGAATATTTTTACCGTGTTATAATTCCCGCTGGAATAAGAGGTCCAGATGTGCCTTTTTGAGCGACTGCTTACATACACACACGTGTATATGTGTACGAAGGCAAAAGAGAGTGCACGTGCAGTTAGTGTAAAAAACGTAATTGAATTTAAGAACTTTGATCTGCACGTTGTTTATTAGTAAGACGACGGTGAGATAAAAAGATAAAGAAAAGGAAAGGCGAGGCGAAACAGAGAATGAGAAAGAGAGCGGCGTGAAGCGAAAGGAGCGGTCGACGCTTGATTGTCTAGTGGGCGTTAACGCCGCCGTTAACGATGCTTTTGCCTTGCTACCGGTATTTCTGAAACTGAAAACCTTTCAGGACAAACAATAGAATTCCGATTATACGGCGTTCCATCCTGAATCTTGTTAATCCGCGGAAAAAATGCCATCGAACGTTCATGCGACAAAAAGGGATCACTTTGTCCACCATTTTCGTTAATTGTTATATTCAAGTATCGTTACTGACAGATATAGTAACACAGCGACACAGCCGTAACAGACTCCTGACTAATTGGCAAAAATGACGGTAAGAAGGAATAGCGGTTGGGAAGAAAATTCCGACGTGGTGAAGTGCCGTCGTGTAACTGAGCCGTCCGATAAAAGCGCGTTGCGGAATGAGAGACAAGCGTAATGGCTCGATCTTGATGTATGATTCGATTTATTACCCGTCGACGCGAGATAGCAACGAGGGTTGATACAAGGGTTGTTTTGGCTCATTGGCCCGCAACGAGATCAGACGCGACCCTAATAGCGAATTCGTTTTCCGTTTATTGGATTCTCCTTCTCGCCGAGATCGCGGCCTGGATGAGATCAGTCGGAGTCAATGGGCCCCTAACCAAATTTCACGCTCTTCTTCCCGGCGGGTGCGACGCGTCTGGAACTTCGTAATACGTTTTCGCGTCTCTCGGAAGGTGATCGTCGACCGCCGACTTTCGAATCGACGCTTTCACTTTCTTGTCAATTTAGTTTCGTTCCTCTATTTAACCTAAGTTAAGCTAACCTAACCTAACATTCGATCTACGGTAATCAAACGGCGAGCGAGCTTCGGGATGCGGAGGTAAGACCAGTGGAAGTCACGACTGTGGTCGCAGTCGATTTGATATTCATAGAATCCGGGAAGCGCAGGGACGAAACGAGGCGGTGGGAAGACGCGTACGCGAACAGAGCGAGGCCGAGGCGAAAATTAATTAAAAGATAAAATGCTCGTGTACGGTGGGACGTGCGCTGGATTTATTTTGGGGAGCGTGGGACGGAAACACGCGGTTGTCGGGAGCGCTTCGAAAGGCCATCAGTTACAAAAACATTTGTCCGTACTTTGCGACCGACTCGCGCGTGCGACGCTCGTTTAAAGCAACTGGCGGTGGCAAGTCGGGGCGACGTTTTTGTATTTTTATCAACCGCACTTCGCACACGCCAAATGTGTCAAAAGTTTACGCGTAAACGAGAAAAAGAAACAAAGAACTATTTGTCCGGGCAAAAACTGTACCACTCGTTTCCCATACATTTCTGTACGAGAGACGAGACGCGACTCTGCCGGACACGGCAGTACGCGGTCGGTGACTCGGTCCCCGAAGCCTTTTTCTTTCCCCTGTTTTCGTTCTTCCAAGGCAAATAACAACCTGAGAGCACGCGCGTCGCCAGAAGCCACGCGTGATGCACGCCGCTTCTCTCTTCTCGAGTGTTTACCCTGCAATTAGGCTACGATTTGTATTTCATTGCTTCCGACTCCATTTCACCGTCAACACGCGCCCCACCCCACCCCACCCCACCTCCCGTTACACTACTTCACGCACTGGGAAGTCCGCCTACGCAAAAATTGCAGAAGACACGCGCCGACACAGCTCTCGTCCTTTCTCCCCCTTCGCCCCCCGCGCTTCGTGGCCGGTAAGACCCCCGCACACGCGACTCAACACGTGCCGCCCTTAACTTGATACCCATTGAATGATCGACGATTCATGAGATCGGGCAGGTCTTCCCTTCCCCGCCAATTGTCTTCTTGTAACTTGAGAAACTTTCGCCTTTTCCATGCGTCAGTTGCATTACGCGTCGACCATAGTCGACGCGTTTTCGACGGGCAGGTATCAAGAATTCCGGAAGACGGTCTGCTCGCGAGCGATATTTGTTTTGCTGTGTAATCGAAGGTCGGTTGCGCCGGCACCATATCGGAAAGGGGTGTTACGTCGTTCTCATCGTCGTCGCATTTTCGCTCCGCTTTACACCGAGGTCGTGGGAATCTCGTCAGTTGGCAGCCCTCTCGCTGGAGACAAACGTGTCTCCGCCGACTACTATCTGTTGTCGCCGAGAAATTGCCGGTCCACTTAACTTCACCAGCAAAGTTTCCCTATAATGTACACGAGAGCGAACGACATCGCCACTCCAGGAGAAATTCGTGTCGCGAAATGGAGCGGCTGGTCGGCGGCGGTGGTTGACGGCGGTGGTTAACGGCGGAAAGAGTCGTTGGATACGACGACGTCCGGTGGGAAGAAGTCAGCGACGAGCCCGTCGATCTTTGTTTTCCCGAACGGAAGCTCCTCGCGCGTGCAGACGCGCTTACGACGAACGGGTGGCTGGACGTAGGCGCGGACCTAACGGACAGATTCGCGTGTTTCCATGGAAACGCACCTACTATATCTCTCTACACCGTTCGTTTGGTCCTATACTGCCTGCTGCCACCCTGATAAGCGGCTTATTCCCATGGCCTCTCCACTCTTCTTCTCCATCGGAGACCCCTCGCGACCTCCCTTTCTACCCCCTACTCCCTCCCTCTCACCCGACCCCCCTGCCGCCTTCCTCCATCGCCACAGGACCCTGACGAGGTCCTTCCCAGCGGCGCGGACCCCCAGTGCTTTCTTTGAAGGAAAATGTGCAAAACCGTACTACTCCCCGATGCGAATTGCGCGACCACAAAAATCTGCCTACTCGATTACCGCAGCGCGCTTGCGAACCGGGCTTACCGGCCGCTTACCTACGCTCGTCAACTATTTATCCGTCATTTATTCCCGTCTTCCGTTGACGCGCGCCTGTCAAAGAACGAGCGTTCGCTTTGCACCCGCGATTACCGTCATTTCTAGTCTAATATCAGTTCCAGCGATACATTTGACGAAGCTCAACGAAGATATAGCTGCCCCTTCCGTAGATTCACAAGTAGGTGGACGACGTACTTTCGCGACATTTAAATTTCATCTTTCACGGATCATCAACTGCGGCGCAGCAGTTGTCGGACGAATTGAGAATTAGACATGTTACTAATTGCCGGTCACTAAACGATACAGTTATTTGACGTAATTTAGCAAAGACGATGTGTAACATGTTCACCGTCATTACCGATTTCCATTTCCATCTAAATAACACTACTTGAATTTCATGACGCAATCGAGCACAGTCGACGGGCTGAAATTACTTTCCTTTTAATAGCCCCGTTTGCTACAGTTACTTTTGATCGCAGCTTCGAAATTTTATAAACGTAGCGACGCAAAGATGAAATTGACTAGAAATAATTTGTACAATGAAATATAACTTCCTTTTCCAACTTTTGCTAACTTTGTTATCTCGGAAATCGTTCTCCCTGATATTGGCAATAAGAAATATTTGAGTAAAGAGGTTTTTAAACAGGTGTTCCCGTTTCTTCGTCAAAGAACGTATGACTTATTATATATAAGCATTAAACAAATGCAACGGTAACCTAAATGCAAAGCACTAAGAAATGAATTGCGAGGCTGAAATATGTCTGACTTTTCTTTCACGGAGATGCAGAAAAACTTCGACATAACCGCACGCGAAATGACTGGCTGAAGCAGAGAGAAGCCCCGGCGCAACACCGCACTCGTACGACTTCGGTCGATGCATCGATTTTCGTGGCAATCAATAGCAGGCAAGTGTAACAACAAATGAATACATTTTCCTACTCACAATCGCAATTATCCTTGAGATGGATTTCTCACTAATCAACGATACGTTTGTCGCGTAAAGAAGCGACTAAAGCGCGTGTTCGCAAAAAGCATGCAATTAAAATAGTTGTGCAACTAGCGAAGAGTATATGGAAATGTGTCGGAATGTTGGTATGCGTGTATGCAGGTATACCAAACAAAGATACATACGTTTATACAAACAGGAGAAAAACAGAATAAAGAAAAAGTGAAAAGCTCTCAAAAATAGTCGCACACATTGCATAATAATTTGTCTATTCCGCTCAAACGAATTCAACGTGCTCTTAACGGAACAAACAGAATTTGTATCGCGATACTTTTCAGATCAAATATTTTTTATCGCGATAATGGAGATAATAGAACTTGAACGTAAGAGGTAGAAAAATTAAATGACGTATGAAATATTAGTTTACCAAAAACGGGCAAAAGACACGACTGGACGTAATAAACGAAGAAAACACGTTGCTTCTCGATGCTTACTCGAGGTCGCTATTATTATAACCCACTTTTTATGACTTTTATAGTCTCCTTCTTGAAGAATCATTTGAAATGTACCAGTCGAAATGTAAAAGTCGTACCAGTAGTATCTTTTGCTTATAAGAACACGAGAAAAGGGTTTAGTTCCGGTTACGAGAAGAAAATGGAAAATTGTTTACTGCGTGATTAATATGAAATCTTAGTTGTCGGCATCGCTGCTGACCAAAATCAGACAGGATTCGCTTTATGTCGCGGTGGAAAGGCGTGGAGAGTCTAACCTTGAGGAAAGGCGGCCAATCCGTGGTCCAGGGGATGCGGATGTGGATGTCCGTGCGAGAGGGTGAAGTGCGATGGCAGGCCGGGGTGAGCAGCGGCGTGGTGCGCATGTGAATGGATATGGGGATGTGCGGCCATGCCCATGGCTGGATGTCCGTGCGGATGATACTGGGGACTTCCGGTCGGGGCGCAAGAACTGCCCGCCGCCTTCAAGTACCCCGCCATGTACTCCGCGAGGGCAGACAGGTCACTCGCCGCCACCGCTGCACCCTTGTTGTCCCTCTTCCTTTCGCTGACGCCACACTCCCACCAGCAGCAGTAGCTGTGGCAGCTCTCTTCCTCCTTAACCTCCTTCTCTTTCTGCTCCCCCGCCTTGCTCCTGATTTCCGCTTTCCCGTGTTCCACCAGTTTTAACGATGCTGCGGGGTCCGCCCCGTTCTCTCACCGTTCTCTCGCCGTTCTCTTCTTATCAACCTGAATCGAGATAAAACAAGAAAGACTGTTCAGTGTCCCGTATCTTTCGTGTACTTCATTCGCATCTCTCACGCATACTCTTTCACTCGCACAAATCAACTATTACATACGTTAGTCAACTGTTAACGGAGGTATTCTCATCGTTTCGTGTACAGTTAACAGCGTCGCGTCGCCTCGTCTATCGAGACGAACGACTCGGACATTTAATTGGCAGAAATGAAAGGTACCGCGCCAGCGGCAAGGAGTAAAAACACGACGGCTCTTTGTAAAGGCACGTCGGATGCGCGCGAGCTTCAGGGAGCGACCTTCTTTCCGAACGTGCTTTTCACAATGATAGAATTAGCATTCTTTTCCAAAAAGAGGGTACGTTCCGACAATGGATATGCGCGCGAAAGAGACCGCTGTCGTTATGCCGAAAAGGGAAATATTTTCTAAGAAACACGTACACCGATCTGTATTCCTTCCAGTAACGTATGTCAATAAAGAATGGTGCACTTCCGTGCACTTGCAACGACCATAGCTCACCTCGCCGACCGCACGATCATCAGCGTTTTCCGGCACTTGTTGCGGAAATAGACATTTAGCGACGCATAAATGGAATCGGTAGAGAGCGTTTCCTCGACGGCGAACGCAAATGCCCGAACTATCGCAAGACTCGTTACGGAGAGTGCTTGGAAAAACCGACGACACCTGTCGCACGCAAATCTCGTTCGCGGTTTCGGCGGCTCAATGTGGAAATGGCGATTGTGTGCGTAGAAAGCAGCGAAACAGTTTCTTAGAACTTCTTAGAAAGTATTTGAAAATTCCTCGAGTAACAGTTGTGTTCTGCTAACGAGCTTGCGCCTTATGCCAACAATAAATTTAGTGATAAGCTGAAGGGGTTAATAAAATTCGAGCCATTCAGGTAGAAAGATATTTTGGTAAGGTTACTCATAAACTATTCATGTGACACTGCAATTTCCGTTAGCAGCTGTAAATACAATTGTTAAATGCACCGTACGAGGATAATTTACAGCAGATTGCCATGCGGATTAAACGGATGATGAAATTTAAAAAATAACCAGTCCTTTAGAGAACCCATTGTTTTCCGAGAATTTAACAATTCTATTCATTTCTTCACTACTGCTTCAATTTACACCACACTACTACGTCACCTGGGGTGAAAAAGCGTAGTTCACTATTGCTTTCCAAATTGTACTTCTCTCGCAATTTTCTATATTTACATTTTACATTCCATTAGACACGTATTACGTTATATGTAAATAAAAGAAAAAAGTAATGAAGATCGCCACGGTACAAAAGGAAAATGACATTGGAAAATGCACATAATCGCTTACGCGACTTCTAACAACTGTAAATGCGATCAATACCAGAAAGTTTTCGCGGAAGCAACAAGTGAAGTTATTCCGACGACACTCAAATTGTAGAAAAATCGAATGTCGCAAACGTTGGCGATTCTTCGTCAACTCAACGCGTTGACATTTGAACAAACGAACATACGAATTTGCGAAAGAGAAGAAGATGAAGAAAAAGTTACGTTGAAAGATTGCAAAAACTTACGGGATAATGTGAGCGGATGGTTCGATGAAGACTGCGAGCTGTCGTCGTATTGCCCACGACGTACTACGGTGCACAAGAGTTTCGGTAAGAACAGCAAGAAAAAACAGTCGAACGGACAGTCCTCACTTTCCTCGGTCGCAACGACGGCTACAGATTTCGAAGCACTGCACAAGCACGGAAACTAGACTCTGTACGCGGCCTTCGCCTTCGAAGGATTTGTAAGAACTATACTACCAGTGAGCCGGGCGAAAAGTATTTCTCCACCGGAGACCAAGGCAAGGTATCTGTCCGAAAAATCGGGGGTGGGGGTTGGCCAGCGCGTGGTCGAGCAGAGGTGGGACTTGCGGCCCGGCCGAGGATCCCACGTACCTGAACTATGATGAGCTATGCGCGTGACCTTACCTGGCTCGTCTCTATCGCGCACTTCCGTCCCTGACCAACGACTAATTAGACAAGTCGGAAAATCCGCATGGTCGCATGCGGGAGTTCTCGACGCTGCGACGCGTCCGCTGCGGCGACGGGCGTGGACGTAATCTGAAATTGAGCGGCGCGTGTACAAACCTGACCGAGTGTCTTATTGTGCTGCGAACGGCAAGACCCAAGTCTTAAGCGTTCTTATCCCTGCTTAACGGCTCTCCAGGCGAGAATTTGCAACGAGCAACGATCTTCGAACTGTGCCGCCGAATGTACGGGGAGTCATTCTCGGAAAAGCACCGAGAAAGTACGAGAGAATTACGATACGACTGGCATGCCTTTGAGAGAAAGAGAGTTCTCTCTCTCACCCTCTCTCTCTTTCTCTTACTCCTCTCTCCGTTTAATATGATATTTATATAGCAAAGCTACCGAACGTTGCGAAAATTGCAGAGAAATTACGAATTTTGAGAAGCATTTCGGAAAATGTCTATACTTGGCACATTAGCAAACTTGCTTAGCGTTGAAATGTTACGCGCGAGTAGCAATCTGGCAGTAAATTCTTTCCCTCGATCTCACGTCGCTTCATTTTCAGTCTCATTCTCCGTAGACTCCGTAAAGTCGCAAGTGTTTCGCATAGCGAGCGTTTCATCAGTATTTTGGCGCCCGCAACTTTTGCCAGCCTTGTCTTACATTCAGCTATTCAACGGCAAACATCGTCTGTTCACTACCGTCCCGTGTACGGATGTGTCATCCAACGCGTTTAGATTATTGCTCCTATATCTTCCCATCCTTCACCGCGCGAATCTGTTTATTGCGGTTTGCGTTTGGCACGTTTGCAACTGCTCGTCGCATCTCCTCCATCCGATTCAGCAGCAGCACGCGACGGAAATTGGACACGGAAGTTAGCGCGATCGAGAGCATTAGACTTCGGCGACTTAAGCCGCTTTTTTAAACGGTAAACGCGCCACTCCAGTTCCCAGGTCATACGCGGCTCGACGAGCAAAGGATTTGAACGGATCGTTGCGACTTCTTCCCAAATCCGTCATAATCGCATTGATATACTTTTTTAACGCTTGTAAAACAACTCGAGTATTAGTCCCTTTTAAGCAGTTGTACACTTTACGCTGAACGCTGTAAGACAATTTCACGTGTACCTTCTTGGGTTGCGATCAACTCCTCTTCAAAATAAATAGAAATAATGAATTGGACGATGTAAAATACGGACCTTCGTTTATCACCGACTAACGGCTCAATTCCCTACACTCATTTTACTTAATACATTAATACAGTGTTGTGGTCTACGGAGATTTTGTACAGATAAATTGCCGTATATTTTATGGAAAACCGTTAATTCATTATTTCGTACGAGAGAAAACGCATTTTTGAAAATTTACATGCGCGTGTGTCTGCGCAGGCAACGTTTCGTACAGACGTATTCGTACACGTACACGCACACTATATTACCGTGCAATAACACAGATGTGCCAGTGAAAAACATTTGATTCCATTAACACTGCCTGAGGAAAGCTTAGTAACAGTACTGGTACGTCTTCCCACCAAAAGTCTACGATGAAGTCGAAGCAAAATAATTATCCGACACGCGGATAATCCGACTATTACCATCGTGCCGTTTTTATCAAAAATGTGTTAATTACATTGCAATTTAAATGTTACCGACGAATCGCAAAGTATTGAAAGACATTTCCGGGTCGATGAAACGCGATGAAAATGCAACGTCGAAAGTGAGGAATAATGCGATTTGAACGAATTTGTGAAAAGCTTTCTTAGAAGTATAATAAATAACAGTGGTCTTTGGAAAGTGGCCAGATCGAAAGCCAAGATAAGCCTGGAAAACGTGTACCCCATTTTGTCCCATTTAGCCGGGTGATTTGGCCAGTCTTTTGCTGACGTGTCAGAAGACAATGGAAACTAAACGAGGATACGCCTCGTTGCAGTAGTGCGGTTTATGAGGCTCTCAAATTTACGGCTGCACAATTGTACTACGAGAAACGGACAACTGCGAGTATCCGAGAAAGAAGAGTATATAATTATTACAGTATGTAAAGAAGACCATAAATATTTTCAATGATTGCATATTCGAGAACAGGGAAGAAAAAAAATAACCGGAATTTATTTATTTATGATGTAATAGAGACGGACATTGCTCCAGCGCCTGTTTAAATTTCCAGTTAAAAGGGTCGTGTTGACAAGAGTTCATAAACTGTGGTATGATAATTAAGAGGCAATAAAGTAGTAGAAAAGTACTGTGTACGCTTTTTCTAAGGGAACATCAAGTGTGCAGAAAAGTGACTTTGTCCGCAAAATTTGTCTAAATTGTTGGGCAAATGACTCGGAACTTATCGTTTCAGGTGCGTCCACCTGACTGTCCGCTCTTTCAGTCAAAGGAAGAAACCGTATTTATAAGTAACGTGAAAATAACCGATTCGATACTAGAGTACTAAAATAAAATAATAAATTCAAAAAAGTAGACAAAAGCAGCGGCGCAAGATGCACGTGCAGCAAAAGTAACGATATTGAGACATTTTCATCCAATCAAACCAGTATGAATGAAATG
>JABFPT010000655.1:9486-22353 GCA_022817245.1 Nixonia krombeini | reverse complement strand
TGATTGACGATCACGCACGAAATGGAATATAAAATACAGGCAGAGATACAAACGTCGCTCGCGAGTCAATAAAGTTTTTGATTTGCGAGGTCCGTATTTTACGTGGTTTCATGCAATTAAACCTGACTTGTTGACTCGTGTAACATATCGTCTACTAACAAAGGTAATGAATCGGTGTTTGCGAAAAACAGTGAATCTGGAATATTCGAGAGTGCAGGAAAGAAGAAAAAGCGATTTGCGTAACGAATTGTAAAAAGTTGAATCTATAGCCCATCGACTCGTATACAGGAAGACATATAATGGAGTGCCAAATAGAACGAATGGCAATTAAAAAAGTCTTGATTCATCCGGAACTGTGAAAGGACCAAGTCGCGGAATACAACTCATCCGTAGCAATGAATTTCAATCCGGCCATAACGTCTATTCGAGCAACGAAGGGAGGGAAAGATGCGCGTAATGAAAGTACGGAAACTGTTGAGGAAAAACAGGGAGAAAAATATGAGCAGACATTTTTATTGAACTTGTGTGTAGCTTGATAATTTAATCAATTAAATATCGACTTTGACAAAAAGTTATGTTTACATGGCGTTTTTACAGTGGTTCGCGATACGTCAAAGGAACGTGGAAAAAAGAAATATACAGTTTTTTATACAAATAATGTTCGCAGAAAGTACCATTAAAAAGTAAGACGAGAAATTATGATGTTTTTCTAACAGATTTCTCTGAGAATCATCAATTACGTTTGCAGATGTTGGAGGATACTTTATATCTTGTGTAATAAACGCCCTTCCTACGGAGAGCGTTAAAAGCAAATCTAAAGTACCTTTTCAATACACTACATGCGGAGAAGAAGAGAATGATGTAAAACGCGTTTTCAGGCTAATGGAGACGCGAAGCAATATTCTCAGTCATCAGCAACCGCATTTTCTAGTTAAAAATATTCTCGGTGACATTATTTGTATTGTCTTATTGGAGGAATGCGGTTGCTTGAGCAGCGCGTCACAATTGAGAAGGAAAGTGTCCGTAGCGTATCTCCCACGCGGCGGGCGAAATAGCGTTCGAATGACCGGACTGTCTAAAAAGTGCATTATTTTCGACCTAATTTGCCTCATACGAGATCCACGCACGAGTTGAACAGAATTGATCTGATTTAGGCAACACGGTTGGAATAGCTTCTTCTTCAATGCGCGTAGACGCGTCCGGCAGTGGCTGTGTCGGGGTGTGATAACAGGCTTAGCGACAGTCCACACAACTCTCTGAATAGAAGCGAGAGACGAGAAGCTCGGGTGAGAGAAATGACATTGTATGCGCGAAAATGGATATCCCTTCCTTCTTCCCGTCATTTCTGGAGACGAGCAAAGCAGCTGAAAAGAAAAGCTGCTCACGTTGGCGAGTCTTGCGTAATGGTTATCGTCTCGTTCCTTCCGCTGTGGATGACAACGTGACTGTATGAATTCCCAGTGTGCAATTAGCTAAATGCGAGATGTAACTAGAGTCATCTGGAACGGAGCATGTTATTGGAGATCGTCCTGGGATACCAACACAAGACTACCGTACCTGCGAACTTGAAATGTAACGTGTAATGAAATCTGCAACGTCAAATGCTACATGTGACATCCTTTGTCTTAATTAAACTTTCGAACCTAATTCTATATCCCATAAAAACAATGGTTTATTATTCACAATTGCTCATAAAAGATTCTTTTTTATTTGTGTATTTTATGCTGGGTAGTACATTTAGTGTATTTTTATGTGTATCAAAATATATTTATTTTTGGTTGTTACCGTTAAATACTAAGAATTGTGTATGCAAATTATTAAGCTCGTTGATGGCCAACAGACAGAAATTTAAATTTTACCTTTCAGTAGAAATGTTTCAATAATACAAAATATCAAGGAAGGGCTAAGAATTTTACAGCAGATTTGAATCTATAGCTATGATTTTGAATTATTTACTTTGCTACGATGAGGTAAATTTGTAGTTTCATGTGAGAAAGTTCTAGATAGTCTACGTACAGTGTTTCTACTACATTGTACATGTATATACATAGTAGTGTGTACAAAGGTGCATGTACATGGCCTACATATAATCAACTTTTAGATACTAATACTATATACAGGCTATCTTTGGCTTATACACAGATTACCTTCAATCCTAAAATCATATTTTTTCACGTAAAGTAAATTTACAACTTCTCGTGTTACCGTCAGAGAGTTTTAACAGAGAGTAGTATATAGGACGCAGTAAAGCTTGCTTCAAAATGGATCACGCTTTACTTTCGAAAATGCAGTTTCTTATTACACAACTTTTGTTTGTTATTGGCTGTGTTAGACGTCGGATGGCGACGAGAAAGCGAAGCTACCAGAATTCCTCTCGGAATTGGATCTCGAGAGTCTGGAAGCATCGGAGGAGGACGTGGAAGCATTGAAAAATGTTGTGAAGAGACTTGCACCAGAGAAGAATGGCGAGTACCAAGTGTACCAAGGTTTTTTAAATAATTCTACTAACTACGAAGTATACAACTAATAATGTAGCACTAAAGCTTCTTTTGTCATTATTGTTCTTTAGTTTTCTTTGGCAACGAGGATCTTCTCAAGGAGTGGCTCAAGGGAGCGGGTACCTTTCTAACACAATCCTATTCGTATCTTGCTGAAATGTGTTTTTTTTTGTGCTTCCGTAACAATTGTTTTTCATGCTAACTTTGCATTCACCTATTTTTTTATTACGAGCAATTCGCATCTATTTTCTATGTAGTATGAGCATAAATTATGTAGGTATTGCACGTACATTTGCTTTCATTTATAACGCTCATTTTGAAAGTCCCAGATGAGATTTTGTAACAAATTATAATCGATATGTCTGTTGTCAAAGCGTAACAATTTCCTTTGCAATAAAAACGTGTTACAGTAAGCTATCTATTGCGCTTGATATATAAAGTCACATAAAATGATGCTAACATTTCTTTTTTATGTAATAAGAGACTTAATTTTATTTTAAGAAACTTGTTTACTATAATTTGCATAAGGGTTGTTTAATTACTTAGATTATGCGAATGTATATATTTATATACATCATAACGTTTTGACCCCCGTTTTCCAATTGTTTGCTTTCATGAGCTTTCTTTGTTTTCAAATATTAAATTAATGTTGTGTATTAAATTTAGATGTGTCGGGACAACCAGGAGTTGATTTTCCAGCATTAACAACCATTCCCGCAACTTCCTTCAGTTGTCGTGGACTTAAAGGCGGATATTACGCTGATTTGGAAACAAATTGTCAAGTAAGCAGAGTTTTCGACATTCTGAACAACCTTTAATTATATTCATTTTATTTTTTTAATTTACATTCTGACACATGAATTACAATTTTAATTTTTGTTATACAATTTTAGGTGTTCCACATTTGTGACAATGGACGCAAAATATCATTTTTATGTCCAAATGGCACTATTTTCCAACAGTCGCAGTTAATTTGCGACTGGTGGTTCAAAGTCGACTGCAGCAAATCAGCTGAGTTGTACGAACAGAGTGCGGAGCAACTCGCGGAGGAGGAAAGAAGACGAGCAGAATTCAAAAAGATGAACTCTGAATTTCATCGAGAATCGGAAAAGAATGGAAATTCTCCAGATCAAAATTATTATGCGAACGCGAACTATAATGGTCGTCAAAATGGCAGATCAAACCCATATGGTCAATCGGCAGTATTGAATCAAATTCAAGATGAGCAACAGTCAAAATCACAATCAAACGTTAGAGGACCAAACCAATTTATCCAAAACGAAAACTTATTGAATGCAAGACAGGGATCAAATGTAAATATTTATGATCAAAATCAACGCCGTGGCCCTGGAACAATAAATTTTCAAACTAACTTCAGGCAACAAAATCAGCTAGTTAATGACCCTGGTGAAAAGAATAATCAATTAAATTTCGACAGAGGATCCGGCAAGTACTCCGATACTAGTGCAAGTTACCAAGGGAAGTCTAGCCAAGATGAAGATTACTTTGGCTCAGCGGCAAACGTGAACACTCGGAAAGATGAAAAGCAAACGTTTACAAGTTCAAAGGCTAAAAGTTTTACACGCAACAATTTCAATACTCCGGTTCAGAAAGTTACACCTACGTACACAGAAACTACTACTTTTAGAACCTCCACCGCGAACCCAGTCCGAGAATTCCAACAGTTGGCTGAGAGCGCTTCATTTACGGCTGGTCAGGGGGCTCGGTATAATAAAGCTTACAGCTCCAATCAGTTTAACGTTAATTACAGTAATAATCGCGGTTCGACGTCAAACAATCCTCAGAAGTCAACGGTTGCTCCAAAAGAGAAAAGTCGCACCACACAATCAACCTCTGGTCGTTCTGGAATTCCTGCTTTTCCCGGACCAACTTTTACACCTATATTTAAGCCTCGTGTAGTATCCACAACGCCTCGAGTGGTTACAACAGAGAAACCCTATGCAAACACGAATTATTACGGACAAAATGTAGAGGAGCGGACAACGTACAGTACGCCGGTGGAATCCGTGACCAGAACTTCCTACACACAAACACAGGATTATCAAACGACTAATCATCAAAGGAACGTTGAATATTCCTCTAATTACTACACTAATGATTATAAAGTAACCTCTACTCAGAGTCCTTTTGCAAGGACAACGACATCCCCAGTTACGTCTACGCCTTATAACGCACAAAATTATTATCACGAAAGCGCGACAAACAGGAATACTGCAATAAATGAAGAAACCGTAACACAATCGAATACCCAATTCAATTACCAAAATGGTTTAACGTCGGCAACCGATCGTTATAACCAGAGATATACTGCTGCACCGAGTACAGTTTTGACTGAAAGTAATAGTCATAGTACAAAGAATTATCAAAACTATAAAACTCAGCAGTATTCCACAAAAGTGCCGTCAAGGTCATCAGGAACGTCACGTCAGAATTTGAATGCATCGACGGAAAAGTCGTCGCAAAGTCATCGAGCTTATCAAAACAAAGCCACAACACCGTATGATGCAAGTTTTACGTACCAGCAAGGCAAAGTTATGTCTACTGCTGGGCCCTATGTTCCATTTACTAAAAATTATGCATATCATAGTGCTTCTACCACTCAAAGGGCACCAACGTACACAGCCACTGTGCCGACTTGGCGGGTTAATTCGCTTAATCCGGTATTGAAAAATAAAGGACAGGCAACGTCCGTTCCAATATCTTACTCGTCTATCTCAACATCCTCGAGTAGAGCTACTTACTTACCTAAAAAGACTACGGCTGAAATAACGCATACAACTCCTAAATCAGTTTTGGACAAGAGACCGTCAAATGAACGAGAACATGCTTTGAGTATGCTACACTCGTTGCAGGGATTGGAAGGTACTGTTCCCACGTTAATCAATGCTCGAGGTGGAAACAGGACCGGATTGAACATACCAAATTCCTCTGGACCTTCGACGCTTCATTCTTTAGCATTATACTTTGCCACAGCTGGGAATAATAATAGTAGCAGTAGCAATGAGTCTACAAGTTCAGACAGTGAACATGATGGGGAAAATTTATCTTCTCGAAAGAATGACGCTTCGGTGGAGCTGCCTACTTCAATATTAACTCAGCATACAATAAACTCTTACGCAGAATTATTCAACTTGAATAATGCTCTTGAAAACAACGCGACTGGTTTTGATGTTAGTGATGAGCAATCTGACACGGATGAAGACGTAAGTGATTTGGAATTACAACAAAGTGCTGGGCCTCTTAATGGAGGGAAGAAGACCAATAGCACGAAGCTTCGAGAATTAGCACAAGTATTTACGCAAGCATTGTCAGCTTATCTTCAAGATCCGGAGACTTTTAAACGAGTATTGACTGAAATTCGGCCCACTGAGCCACCACCCAGTAACGAATCACACGATGGCACGACACTCGTTGCAACAACTACAGAAGATTATCCGTCGGTGACTAAAGAAAAGGACGAAGTTTTAGACTTTTCTGATGACATTTCTGGCGCCAGGAGACGAATTCCGACGACAGTCTATCCGGAAGCAACAACACGTGAACCACATTACTCTTCACCCAATGATTATTATACAACGGAATCTCAATATCAAACTTCAACCTCATCACCGAATCAGCAAAGCACATACGATGAATCTGCAGGAAATGAGCAACAGAGAGCAAATGATTTCGCTTATAATGTGAACAATGCTTTTGATTCAATTGATACTAATTATAAAAGTGGACTCGCAGGAAGGGAAACTTTAGGTAATGAGTATGAAAGTTATTTTCCAACTGGCTCAAACCAAGTTGGTGGATTCCAAAACAATACAGAACCGTATGGAAAGTATGTCAAACCATTTGACGCGACACCAATTGGCGATAATTACGTAGCTTCTTCAACACCCGCAACTTGGGAAGTCGGTCAAACTATTGTTCCTGATGACGAGAAAAGCGCAGTTGTGGGTCATGTACGACAAGATCTAGCACCGCCTTTGTATCAAAATTTAGCTGCAGGTGAAAATACTGTAACGGCTGGTTCTTACAGTCCAGAAGTCACGAACGGAGTAGATTCTGTTACACCGATTTATAGAAGGAATCAGGAATCAACAACAACAGAACCGTTTAGGATACGATATTATGACGCAACTGGAACTAAGCAACGAGGTGAATCGCTGATCCCAGCAAATAGTCAATATTCAAACTATGGAAGCAATAATAACGTCAGAGGCACAGATGGCACCCAGACGACAAATAGTCTTCCTGCTGATGATTCTAAACAGCGGGGGAGTAATCACTGGACATCTTCTCCAACTGTTACTCGGCTATGGGAAAGCACGGTTTTTTTAGATCCACAACACATAAACCGTGAATTAGTGACTGATCCTAAGGATTCCACATCAACCTTGAAGCCCAAATTTTCTGACGGCATTGAATATAATACAGCATTCCCGAAGGACGAGTTATTGGTAACAGATGCTTCAAGTGGAGCAACATTGCCAAACTTTTTTCCTGATCAATCGACACCCTGGCAGTGGGCTTCTAATAACGATGACTCTCCGACAGCCTTCACCCTCTTGCCCGCCGCATACTCTACCGAAAACACGGCCACACCAACACCAACGTATACAACGCGGTCAAGCATAACTACCACAATTACTTCCTCGGTAACTTCGTCCAACTCCAGACCACAAGAGGATCTACGAACTTTGTCACTGCCGCAAAATTACAATGTTGTGAATGTCACGGAGAACGAAATCATCAAGGCTAAGGAGATGTTCGGAAATTTGAACGAGTCCAGTTCCAATACTCTAATGAAGGTCATGCAGCAAGCTGACAATAATGTTACAGTAAGACAATTAGTTTTATTATTAATAAATCACTGTAATGGACCAATGAATAAAACCATGGAGGAGGAGAAGGAGCAATTACTGAATGCTTTGCTGAGGTTGCCAGTGAACGAGTTCTCCTCTGAAGAGTCAAAAGAAATCATAGCAGGAATCAGCAGGATTCATTTACCAATCGGCAGATCAAGGTTTGGCTCGAAGTCGGACACGAATTCGAGAAGCATTTCGTCAACAGAACCGACGGTGACAACTTATCGGAGCAGGAAAGGGCGGAGATACAAATCCACGACGGAAAGGTCACCCAATGCACGCACAAGATCCGTCGGCGAGGCCGTTTCTGCTGAATCCAGGAATGCCGTTCTCATAGAAGGTGCCAATGTGTCCGACAGCAGAGCATTAGAGCTTCTTAGGTCTCTTTATTCGATAGCTGCCAAGTGGGGTTGAACGAGTGACGAATACAATCGTGGATTACTGAATATGTTTTGCGTATTTAGATTCAGTTTATCCAATCTGTTTTACGTGAAAATTGCTGTATACTTTAAAGATGATAATTTCAAAGATACTTTTTACTGAAACAATTTAATTTAAATTTAGATTGTTGAAGAAATCCATAGAATTGAGTATGCTTTAAAAGTAACATTAAAAAAAAGTATTTGCGTACACAATTTTCTAAATTATATGATGCGATATAAAATGCTAGTTATTCATTGTTGGAAAATTTTTTTAAATTATCATGAATCTTTACGTGTATACATTTATTGCAAATTATTAATGTTTGTATCGATTTACTCATGTTGAAACGGATTACAGATATATACGTATGTTACGAGATTAATATATTATTTTACGACATTATTATATGATTAAAGTTTAAAGAACTTCGGTTAAGCTTCTTTCATAAAAGTAAACATAGCCGTGTATATAAATTGTGCTATAGAAGTAATTTGAGAGCTACTGTAAATTTCAGAATGCACAAACATCTACATTTTTAATAACCGCATTATTACTTATCTCTCCATCGGAAAAAAATTTGTTAAACTGTTCAAACTGCAAAGCGGTATTGACATAAAGTGTTGAAAATGTTAATTTTGTTATTTATATAATACACAGTGTTACTGATATTAAATTGCGGAACAGCGTAATTTGTTTCGTCGTACGTGAGGATGTTGGAGATTGAATCTGGTTTCCTCACTACGCTGAGAAAAAGGACGACGAAGGTTAAAATGAATTTTTTCGAAATGTGACGTAATAAAACGTCGTTAAAAATGGCGATGGCAGAAATAGCTTGTATTTCCTCATTCCGGAAGTATGTTTGTACAACGGCCACTAAAATCCGCAAGTCCTTTTTCACATTGTAGAAAATCACTTCGAGAAAAGCAATCTTTCTCGAGTGTTGACGTGTAGTGTATGTCCTAAGAATCGATAACCGAAGGTGACAAACTTGATTTTACATGCTGATGTTCACCTTCGATTTGTCATCTTCGATCGCATGAATGAAATTTAGTTTGATTTATTGTAAGCAGAAAGTTGGACGATACTGTTTATTGTCACTTTACCCTTAATGTACTAGAAACTGTCATGACGCAAATAATGATTCAAGCACTGCAATTTAAGCTAAATTGAAGTAAATTTATAAAAAAAAAGGTATCATTTAAATTCCTCTTTTGAATACAAAAAAGAATTTTCGTAATTTGCGCAGAAGTGTAAATTTACTAATGCCAACGATTCATGTACGTCTGTGATTACACAGAAATGTAATTTTAATTATTTATAGACAATTTGATTCTATACGTTCCCCTTATCGACACGTTAAATTACGGCAAGAGGTAAATTAACCGTAAACAGGATAACAATACCTTCTAGTATCTACCATACATTTGTTACCTATTACTATAATCTACCAGGGATCCAGCAATATTTATTTGCTTTCCGTTCCACTAAAGTTTCGCTAAGCTTACGTAAACTGTATTACTGAGAACCGGTGTTGGTAAAATGGTATTTTACGTTTGGATGTTTCGGAGATTATGAGCTCACGTCAATTTAATCAACGCCGTAAATATCCAGACGTGGTCTTGATTCATGTTTCAAGTAAAAATGAAGCAATGCGTGTGTGAATTCGAATGTAATGTTACGTACGTCGGACCGTGTTCAAAACCCGGTATATACAACAAGACTTTTAGCTAATAGCGTTTGTATTTATGACCCTCGTTTGTAGAAATGTGAGGTAACGCGCGAACGTCGTAGATACAGGCACTATATACGTTAAAGGCAAACTAAGCTCGCGCTCTGAATGCGGTCTGCAAAATTCATGTAAAATACGTTTGTACAGAATGTGAATAAATAAACGAGGGTTTTGTTAATAACATCTGTGCTGCTAATGTTGTAAAGTATACCTTGCTTGCTTATTGTTTAAATAATGTATCTGCAATGAGAATCATTTTTACTGTACAAATAACTATTCATAATAGCATCCTAAACATGCAATTCCAAAGGAACAATTACTGTTAACAAATTAATTAATTTTTACCAGTAGAAATCATATAGAGTGTTACCCTCATTTAAATTAATTGTAGACTACTTTATAAAAAATTTATGAATTTCTTTAATTCAATGCTCTGTCATATATTTATGTTAATATTAGTATGTGTTGTATTTTTGTCAAGTAAAGTTTTAATTTACTATCACCGATAGTAATTGTCATAGTTAAATACTTTTTCATTATAAAAGACTTATTAAGTGACTATAAAGTCGTTCAGTTCGAAAGTAGTATTGATTTGCATGTTTCTTATAGTGCATTCAGTTCCCCCTCGAACAATGCGTCGAACTTTTTATATTAATGTTCAATAACCTTTGCGAATGGAGTGCACAATTTCCAATGCTTCTCGCCATCGATTTTCTATGTATGCGCGAGTAAATAGACTTTATCGAACTGAGGGAAATTGCTCAGAGAAGGAACGCTAATTAACCCCCGTTTACTCGCGTTCGATGACGTGCATCCTAAGTCTGCAAGAATCGAAATGTTGCAAAACTTTGAACAAGACGAGTAACATATCAAATAACCCAGTAGGGCGTATCTTCTCGGAACGAAGAATTTACGAGATGGGTGTAAATTCAATGGTATTTTTTAAATTATAGAGTGTGCATTCAGTGTGATGCAATGTTACGTGATGAATATTTCTATTGTAATTACATTACGTAGTTCAGTGCACACCCTTCGCGTAGAGTAAATAATGAAATATTTAATTTCAAAGGAAAGTTCATCATAATTTCAGTCACTGTCGAATGTTACACGGAGATAAATATTAATGACTTCCAGCAATGTTAACTGGAGGTTTAATTGAAAGGTTTGCTATTGAAGCATCCGGTTAAATGAACCGATTAACGTACTCAATTTCGCTGAATATGACTTCCAAATGTTTGTTTAATACATGTAGTAAATTTTCGTTGTGTTCGTACTGTATTATTAGAACTTTAGCTTTTGAAAGTTCTACATCCAGTGTTTACTGACCATTTAATCAACACATTAACGGAGAGTTATGAATAGAGTTTATTTATTGTGAATTTTTATTTCATGTACATCTGTTCGAGTATAAACATACTGAAAAAGAAGAGAAGGTTTTTGCAGAAGTATCTTACACCTGGAAAATGCAGAGCTACTTATGTCGAAGGCCAGTCAGTCATGGCATTACTACTGCTCCCGCCCACACTCAGCCTCGGTAAACGCACGTGCGAGCTCGTCGCACTACGATTAGGAGTAACTCCTCGTTGACGGAACGAGGTTCCTTAGCCTTCATTACCTTCTGCACGTACGAACCATGCGCTCCGGCGACCGGCAAAGAATCGACGACGCCGTGCATTCCTTTCCTGAAGCGACTGTCTCTACCACGAATGGGGGAATCGCATACTCGGGATAATGCGAATGCATCAGTGGATAATCATCGTGAAAGTTTGCACGCGGTTTGTCCGCGATGTACAGTCTACGTGCACCATGCACGGCCTATCGAGAAGGGAAGGATAATTGCTCGGTACCGCAAACACGACGTCCCACAAGCACAATCGCGTGCCATCGTTCTGCTAATTCCTCCCGCATTTTTCTAATCAATTCGCTGTCCCCAAAACGATTTTTCCGTCTTTTCCGACGATTGCCGGAGCGAAATCAAATCCTTCTTGCGTGAATTTTGGCAACTCGGAGTAGAACGAGTTGCCGACTATTTTCGGCCCTAGTTTCGTTACTTTTTACTTAATGTGTAAACTCGTCGGTCGGAGTTACCGAGTTCCAATTTTGAATTCAACAGGCAGCTGCGTAGATCGTACGTTAGTTAGAAGATTTCAAATAAGTGGAAATGCCAGATCTGAATCTTCTTTCGGCATAAGAAACGAGAACAGTAACATGGTCAAAGGTTTTTAAAGGCGATATTTTTCCACCATTTATTAAATATCAGATTCATTGAATCAAAGTACTCTTTTTAGCGTTATGACGCAAGTTGTTAGAGAAATCTTTTTCATGTTTGAGACTGTAAAATGCTTTTACGCTCTTCTTCTGGAAGCCTCCGGATGTAAATGTAATTACAGTGAAACTTTAAAAATTATATGAAGTAAAAAGTCCAGTGAGAAAATACATCAACGTATCGCTCGATGCACGGACTTGTATCTTGTAGGGGATGAGATCAATACTTATTGTAGGACAGCCTGGATATAATACGAGAACGTAATAAAAGAGAAATAAGCTCTTCCTTTCTTGCAATAATTGCAAATTGGTATCCCTTCTATTCTATTTTATTGATGCCGTGTCACGTGACGTGAACCGTGAATTGTAAAAACTTTCTGTAGCAAATTGTATTTTTTACAAAATCTAGGATAGTAGCAGTGAGACACGCTTGATATTCTTATAGTTAAATAAATAAATGTGTCCTTATCGAAGTTCGCAGCTTCTCGCAACTACTTCGTTATTACAAATTGCACCTGTGCACCAACCCGTTGTTCATCGTTGAGTTATCGATCGCGAAAAAGCGGCGACTGATCGATAGAAGTCTTTAAAGCGGCTTAATCTTAATTGAGGCCTACGTTGGCCAACCCCGGTAAGCCAGTCGTGTATTGTGCGACGTATCGTATTGGTTGCATCAGTTGCCGACCTTTTCCCTCCTCGCCAGCAGAGCGCAAAGATAATTGTGCACTGCCCGTTAACAGGGCAGAACTGTGTACAAGGTAGGTGAAAAGGGAGTACGGCGCATCTCCACGGTAAACAGTCGAGTAATATAATGGCACAAATTAGCGTTAATTTCGTAATAGGTTGCTGCTTCGGAGACGAGGCACTGGTAAATGATATTTGTCATCGGAACCGTCTGGACTTTCAACGAATACAGTGCGTACTTCTATATTTACTTCGGCGAAGAAACCCATTGAACATTCAATTATCAAATTTAATTGCGTCGAAGTAACATTTGCAACGGGGAGTTACTCATTCCCAGGCAAGGAATTTTGATTTGTGTTTCAAATGCGCAGTCTTTAATATGATAGTTGAT
>JABFPT010000653.1:17315-34852 GCA_022817245.1 Nixonia krombeini | reverse complement strand
GGCGGTAGTGCATAGGAAGACGCAACATGGGAAAATAGCAACTACATTTCGCGTAACGTTCTTTCGGAACCTCTCAACACTCAAAGTTCGTTGTGGTGTACCGAAATTTGGCTCGTATCGTTTTCCCGCTGCTGTTGTTTCAACGAGAACATCCGGAACGACGTCACGGTAGTATTTGCGTGAAAGTATTTCTCCCTCCGGGAAGACGAAGCGTCGTGTTTGAGTAATTATTTGCAACACGTTAATGCAATTTGCAGATTTGTAACGCGACGTTTGCAAAGAAACAGTGCGATGCAGCTCCACCCGCAGCCGCGGAAACTCCACATCCACTGTTTGCCATATCGCGTACAGCCGTGCAAAATCTCCGTGACCTGACACATTAAGCCCAATAAATCGATAGTAGCCCCATTTGTTTCAGTTTAGCCGCGGATATGATTATTTCTACCTACACATCTAACCGAGTAATCAATTCATTCCCTCGGAACAACTGTGCGCGTGAACGATTCCGCCGGTGCTGCTCGCGGCCGACTCACCCCGTACCTGCAAACAGGCTCTGAAACATTCATGTACGTCTTGCGCTTTGTCCGAAGCTTCCTATAATACAGGATCTACGGGATTCACCCTCGGTTGCCGTTAACGTTCGGCAAAGCGGACGGACGTCGCCGTGTCGCGCAAATAATCGCACCGCGAAACGCCACGGGATTTGAATTCAGCACAGAGCAATAATACACGCGCAAGATAAATCCGCGGATTCGAACGATTTTACATGTGAAAGAAAAGGAAAAATGCGTTCAGATATTGGCTGTTGAAATGGACGGTACTTTACGCGAGCGACTGGCGGGAGAAAATGTGTTGAGGTATCGGTGGTTGAAGTAAAGAGAAAGGGGAATGGCCAATGTGGCTGTTACAAATGGCAGATGCGACCCGGCCCCGAAAGAAAAGTATTATTCACGGTGTCTCTTGGCGGAAGAAGCCGACTCAAATGGAAATAAATGGCGGGTTACCGCTTCGAACCCGGGTCTTATCGCGACTCGTGCGTTAATTACTCGAATGCCGTGTATTTGCAGGACAAATGGTGCGTATCACGCGTAAGATACGTGCGCAAAATATGACAATTTATTAAGATTAATCAATCATAATTAACTTTGGTTGATGGTAATCTTGCAACTTTTACATCGAGGGAGAAGTCGTTTTTGCTGGAAAGTTAGAACGTGTTTTCGACTACCCTGCAAAAACTTGTAACGGTTCCGCTGTTCTTCCTCGTCCAGTGAGGGAAAACTTAGTAAGAGTATTTTCCCGTTCCAGTGGCAAGTCTGTGATTTGATGGCAAAATATTATCTTAGCTATCCTTGGTCGAACAGTTCCGATATTTTGATACGGCGACAAATGATAACTATATACCGAATGAAAACTGTATTACATGAAAAATTACGTAAGTCAAATCCTGAAGAGTGCATCAGCTGATAAAGTAAGACAGATATAACAATTTTATTTGTGTAGTTAATTCAACTAGACATCTTAGTTTTACTGTGAGTAATCGACACTTTACTGAGAATTAGTTTGTGTATTATTGACACAATGCAGCTCATAAACCATCTGAAATTAACCCAATCTAATCTAAAGAATTGCCTTATATATTAAATGTAGACTTAATTGACCTTATTCAGTAATACCGACTAAAGCTGTCGGCTAATTTGATCAAATTCCTTTGATCAAATGCGAAGTAACCACTACTACTTAAATTAATTGAATATCAGTTCAGTCAATATTTGTACTTGGAAGTTGTTGATACTTAACTGAATGTTAATTACGCTATATGGAAATGTAATGCAACAATGATGCACATTGATTCACTTCGTAGAAAAAACTTTATTTCAGTGACAATTTAGTTTGGTAGTTTAGTTAGGGGTTAACAGCATTTGAGTTATGTGATACGAACATAATCGAAGTGGAATGATCACAATTCAAATTAAATGTAATATCATACACGACGCTGATCAATTGATCCGATTAAGCTTTGACTTATACAGCAAGACGTTTTGTTGTCCCGTGAAGGTTCTCATACAACCCGACAGGGAAATTATTTGGTACATAAATGACTTTGAATTCGTTTGGACTTCACGTTCCGTTTGCAATAGAATATCGAAGTAACCGGTTCAATTAAAATCATGTTGAAAGATACCACTCGCTAAGTGTTCTAAAATATGGCACTTCTTCGTTCACATATTACTCCGATCTCGATGAAATGCAATGTCTGTATATTCCGTTGAACGCCATTCGTGCAAGTTGCTCGAGAAAGTAAGACTGGAAGTGCCAGTTTAGGTGCTACTTAGCATTTCTTGCTTTATCAGAAAGTTTCCCGCTCCGCGTATTCTTCAGCCTCATTATTTTCATAGCGCAACGTTGCTACGTTCGAACAAAGTTTCTGACTCAATATACAGAAGTGTAGAATTATTTTATTTACATTTGTACGTTCGTCTTAAAAATGCGATGGTGAATTACCGCAAATCAATGTGTATATAGTGACGTAGTTACTTTGTGTAGGACTGACATAAAGGTGGTGTAAAAACCATGTTATATAAATGCTATCTTTAGTTCCCGCATGTCATGCACATTGTGCGGCGTAAAATATTGCAATATAAATTTTATAGGATATACTTTCTATTTCTTTATTAATGTTACCATTTTTTCAGTAGAAGTGATTATCTGTAAATAAAATTGAAAATGTGTGAATATACGAAGATATGGGTATGTAAGGGTGGTTACATGTCCAACGATAATACATTACACTCCAAATGAAAAAAACACTCCTGCAAGTAATACAGAACGTACTAAACGCCGACTTGACTGTAAATAATATTGCTTTTTATTCTAAGATGCATTTAATTAATTTCTGGACATGTATTAACTAAATATTTAGCACACCCTTAATATTTTGAAAGCTGAGTAGGGATTATTATTATTATTATTATTATTATTATTATTATTATTATTATTATTATTATTGTTGTTGTTGTTGTTGTTGTTGTTGTTGTTGTTGAAGTGCATGTTCATTATACAGCAAGAACTTCGCACGGGAGTCGATGATGCTCAAAACGTTGTCAGTACTTTCTGGGCAACAGACGAAACGAGAGAGGTTTGGAGATGGAAAATATTCACGATTCTGAGGAACGTCTTGGTAACAAGACTCACTAGAAATTGCGGCGTCTGTACAATGTTGCCGGTGTTTTTCCGTTTTCCAACCGAATTGGAAAACTGGGAAAGGGGATTTTAGGGTCGTCTGAAGGTGAATGAATTGATTTGTACGTAAGAAAACAATTGTGCTATAGCAATTCTCGTATACGATTTTTCCGTTGCATGATTCGATGGACGATTGGTTTTTCCCGATTTGCGATGTTTCCGACGATGGGAAATTTTAATCGGTATGGATTATTGAAAACGCCAAGAGATCGTAACATCTGTGGCTACAAATAAAAGACAAGTTATAACTCGAACGTCAGTCAGACTTTCGCAAAGGTAACTACAATTCGCAGTTAATTGTCAGGTGATAAACAAGAATTGTGCACGGTCGTATATGAATTATATACATTTGTAGGTGACATAACGTATAAATTGCTTGACATTAACCTTGGTGAAACAATTGCAGATTTCCTTCTCCACACTATTCCGCCATACGTCGAACATTTCACGAGCTTCTCATGCTAACACGAAACTGATTACATCTTTTACGTTTTCATCGGACACAGTAAACTCGTAAATCTTGATCTATAACTTTTGTTATTAAAGAAACACAATAATATAATTTTATGTACATATCGTTATTAGATAATTGCACGTTGACGTTCATTTAAGTTCACGATTCACCCATCGAGGATGATTAATACTCCCCCTCAATATTTTCTATTTCATTCAGTTTAACTAATCACATTTTAACTAAAGTAATACTCTCGACCTAAATAAGTTCTTCTTTATATTAAAAATATGTTAATTTTGTGCGATAGTTAAATTGCAGAGTTAACGTTGTTTTCATAGTAATTGTTTAGAGCATGGTAGCTGAGTACTAAAACCTGAGGTAATTAAAACTGTAGGAATATTGTATTTTACGCACAGTTGAAATAACGTCATTACAGATGCAACATTTAAAAACGTTGGAAAGAAAATAAAGATAGTTCTTATTTTGAAGTTTAAAAGTACTTGCAAAAGGGATAGAGAATGAAATAGAACCAGCGAATTATGGAATGTTTTCAAATTATAAATCATTAACATTTTTATTGCTTAATTTGTCAGGGGACCGAGCAAAGTATACTCATGACATATACGTGATAGAGGAATGTTTTGTGCTCTGTATCCGCGGGTTGCTATTTTCGTTCCTGCTGTTTCATTTCTAGTACTGATTACTGTTTGGCATATGGAATGATTGAATTAAAATGAAGTGAATTCCATGTAAATCGAGATCTGGACCAAACCCGGTTACGCAAAGTAATGGGAGACATGATGAAATTAGTACGTCGTGAGTAAGTGTAGTGAGTAATAACAGGTACATTTCAACTACTACGACACTATTTAGATCGTCATTTTACGAAGCGTGTTCAGATTTCGTCGATACGTCAACCGATCGATACTTAACGGAGTACCGAACCTAAAGTAGGACTTTCAATTCTACTGATAAATTGGAAATCCATTAAAGTTATCATATTTACAGCACATTTGTCAAGGACAGCAGTTGCCGCGTTTTGGCACCTTAACTCCGATAAGTTTGCCAAAATTAGTGCATTATTTTCACACTAATGTGTAATATCTTTACTACGTGAATATACACACTGAATGAATATTTTTCTCATACGTGCTTATGTTTTTATTAAAGATATAATTTTTTGCGATACGAATTTATAAATCCTCAAATTTATGGTATTTACTACACATACATCACCCGTAAACATTTTTTACCCACTTTTAGGAGAGGTAGGATTCATTGAAATTGCCAAATCGGAATATATACTAGATTTAATTTCGTAACTCTTATCTTGTATCGTTTTGTTGAACTTTTCGGAGTGGGTGGAATCAACATTCTTTTTTTAAACAAAATGTTTGCCAATATTGGTTTATTACGTATGCTTGTGAATAAAAAGAAATCACACCCCACTTACAAGCCAGCAGGATTTTATTAGATAAGAGCGTCCGTGTTTTCCGATCATGGCTCTGGATGATGTGAAGTGATTGGTTTCATGCTTAGGTAGCCCTGCCTACGGTAGAAATCCCTAATACTCCTATTTTGACGTGTAAGACCGAGAGGTCTTGTCAGAATTGTGGCGATTCTTAGACGCACGTCTTACCAACCGAACTACGCGATTCGAGTGAGCTTTACAGCAATCCAGAAACTATTGTTGCAGCAGAGCTAATTCCTGGTAGAAATAGCCTTAATATACCATAGTCCTGAAGAACACCTGATCATTATCCTAGTTTCAGCAGAAACGTACTCTGAAATGTTGATAAGCGATAGCGGTGTTATATTACTGGCAACTTAGTCGGTGCAAAACAGTGAAAAATCTTTGCGGTTACAGAAGTGTTTTCATTTCAAAATTATATTGTTAATTGAAAAAAAAGTTCTTGGAATTTCTACTTTTTTAAAATTTTTCGTGAAAATGATGGTGTTTATCTAGATACGAAAGTTATTTGTCAGGTATGATAACCGAAACAGGGTACAAAAATATACTCATTCAACTTAATAATCGTAAGAAATTTGTGACTATTTATTTTGTATGTAAATATCCTCACGGCAAACTTACTTTTCATAACAAGCGCCCATTCCATAAGCTTTTATTCAAAGTACAACTTAACGCTTGTAACTGGTCGAAATGTACGTGGATGTGTCGTGGTCTTTGCCGCGGCATGGCATAATGCAGAATGTATGATAAAAAGATACCATTTTCGCATAACCGTGGATTATATATCTACAACGTGGATTATATATTCAGTACCATTCTCCGTTCGCGTCACACTTTATTCCACGGTTAAAAAAAAAGTGCTTCCTAAACCGCGAAACCAACCAAGGGACGCATTTCCCTCTTGCAATTCCGCCAACGTTAGATACTTTTATCGCTGAAAATGTTATTATTTCATTAATTAATTGAGCAGCGGTACAGCCAGTTTTGCGAATTAATGGTAATGAAATAATCAGCTTACGACGAGTTTAAGAATTTATGTGTTGTTGTAAGCGCCAATTACGCAGCGAGAATGGTCGACTCACCTGACGAGAACATGAAAACAAGGAGAAGACGATTACGGGTATTTTAGTAGAGTAATAGTAAGGCAATCACTTTTGATTAAACCCGTATTAACAATAGCCCTACATCAACTGAATAAGTAACCTTATGTAACAATATATACCTGGCGTGTACAGGTTCGGCAACTTGTACTGGTTTACTTTATTCGCATCTCATCGCAGTTACTGTACATCCTTATCAGCGCCTTAACAACGCCCTCTGCAATTTCTGCCCTAGTAGTGGGCAGAAATTAGTTGGCATGAAATTGCCGATGTTGCGGCCGTCCGCAAGAATAGGATTTCTGAAATGCGGTTGAGCCAGAAATGTGCATTACCTCGGACAGTTGGGCCTATCGCGCGGACACATGTCACGGTTCAAGGAGCAGGACACGCGTAGGGTGAGTCGGCGCGTAATAACAGGCGAGGGACGCGTACGTTTAAAATACACGCGGCCGACATGTGCTTTATCAGTTGCAATCGATGCTGACGAAGACGCGCAATTAGATTCACGAGGGAGTAATTTGCACGATGTTGCGGGAGATTCGCGACGAATTACGCGCCAGCGGAGAAGCAGCGGCCGCGCTCTCACGGGTGATCGATGATCGCCGTCACGTAGGAGAGACTCTTCGGGTGTTCGAACGCTCCGCGTGCGATGGGGACAGCTGCCGCGATTTCCTTTTTACAATGCGCTGCTCTACGGACGTAATTAATCATTTCGACGTGAGAATTCGCGACTGCTCGTCGCAGGTGCACGATAAGTCGGCGATTTTTGACGAACTGCGGTGAAAGCAACGCCTTTGTCTTCTCGGTTGGGGTGACTTTAATTCTCTTTTTCTTCCGACGAAAAACATAATACATTTTTTATGAAAAATCCAGCGTTGGTTGATAGTCGAATGAATGTTAAATGTGGCAACGCTGCACGGTATACCGGCGTCATTCAAATCTGCAATTTGATCACAGTCGCAACGTTTTTCAACAACACTTGTATGCATGGTATTGTTATGGCTCTGTTTCTCTATTGCTAATGCAACGAAGCGTACAACGTTGCCACGTCTCCGGCCATATACGTCCGCTCGCAATGGGATACTTTGTCGGGTAATCGATTGCAAAAAATTGCACTTCTTTTTATCCCCTTCCTTTCGGTACACTAGGCGAAGTAAATTTGTAGCGATTATACGTATAAATGATACTAATTCAAGAGAAAAATGTACATCCTTTTCTTTGAAAGTTGTTACGGTATATCTTGCAAACACCGCATTAATATTCTTAGTATACGTATTCATTGTTATTCCGTTATTTATTTACATTCAACTAAATTGAGCATGTTTTCAGCATGTAAATGCTTAAGTTATACGCTTCTTCAAATATAGGAAGATATGAGATGTATCAAGTTTACCGCCCACTGCATAAACGTGTCAAACGTGACACGTTTTTTTTACTTATTAACTTTTCCTACTTAATACTAATTCAATTAGTACTGCAAACGATTATCTGTGTTTAATTATTTTCGCACAACGTAAAATAATATAACGGTGTGCTTATAAATTTATAGCACAACTTATAGAGCTATGATGAAAGGTATAGGTAATGCAATTATTGATCAAACTTTATACCTTGAAATATATATTTTATACTTTATACCTTTATACCTTGAAAATTGTTATAATTCGCATTTCTTCATTCCCTTTGAAAGCAAAACTTGATACTTTATATCTCGCCGAACATCTTGCTTAATGTAGAGTTTGTTCAACGTTAAGAATCATTGCGGATGTAGAATATCTCTTCTTATTACTAAGCATGAACAATGTTTTCATTTCAATAATATTTTCAATTGCGTAC
Organism: Nixonia krombeini; assembly: GCA_022817245.1. Taxonomy (NCBI): domain Eukaryota; kingdom Metazoa; phylum Arthropoda; class Insecta; order Hymenoptera; family Scelionidae; genus Nixonia; species Nixonia krombeini. The sequence goes on along the minus strand of JABFPT010000653.1, from coordinate 26,751 downwards.
CGTACGAACATGCAAAAGGAAATTTTTCTATTTCTTCTTATTACATCTCGTATAAACAAAACTGACGTAACATAATTTCACACATACATACGCACACACATAATACATGTACAAGAAAATATATAAATGTTCCAAGTGTAAGAACTTATTAAGTTTAACAGTTTTTCCAATAACTTGAATTTTTCTTTTTAACTTAATTTAAGCTTTTCTTACCAGTGCATCACAAGCGCCATCATTTCTACAACGTGGAAGTTACAAGCAATTTTTCCTCCTATTATTACAGTTGCTGTAATGTTAATGTTTCAAGAAAAAAAGAAAAATTCACAATGAAAAAGTACCGATAAGACGTAGAAACATCAGAAAATCTAACGTTTGATGGAACACAATTCATTTCTGTTTGCGTAAGTCCTATAAATAATGAACGGGCAATTTTACGCTGAAATACTTTCTTGTCCGCATGATCATAAATAATTTCGATTTTCATCTCAGGAAAATGCTTTCTCCGGAAATGGCAGATCTTGAGATGGGATTAATTATTCCACCATGAACGGTATCAGTCGTGGCTACTTTTTGACTGACGATTGATCTACTAATCTGAGAGATTTTCTTCACACTTTTCACGTACAAAATCGATATCCTCAAAAAACCACGCAGGTCTGTCGGGAGCGTTTTATTTTGCCCATCGCCGTCACATTGCAAATGTACCAAAGGTGTGAGAAAACTGCGCGGGAACGAACGCTTGTGAAGTTAGCACACCATTTTTGGAATATCAAAAAAATAATTAGAATTCTGGGTAGTTCTGCAATAGTTTCGGAGTTCTCGGCGGATTTTACAAAAACTGTTGGTGAATTTTATCAAACACGGAGGACCAAAAATGAAAAATTGGACCCGTGTTTTTAAAAAAAAATGCACTTACAGTTGGAAGTGACGCGATTTCGGCACATATTTGGACTCCTTGTTCAAGCGCACGTCGTACAAACAAAAGAAAACAAAAGAAAAAATAAAGATAAATTCGAATCGAACATTTTCAAAGGGTGTTATCCGTTTTATTCTCACCAATTTCCTCTTTTTCCCTCAATATCACCGCTCCTAGTGGTGGGATGGGCCAACATGACGGGTGATTCTTAATGTCCGTCGCGAGATCTATCGATTGGTATATAAACCAAAGCTGAAATCCGAAAATGATTTTTCGGTATTTTTCCAATTTTTGTTAGCCCCTCAATTTTTTGCGAAAAATCAACTTCGGAGTACAGCTTTGAATCATATACCAATCGATAGATCTCGCGACGAGCATCAAGAATCACCCCCCATGTTGGCCCCTCAAATTATTAGGAGCGGAGATATTCGGAAAAAGGCGATAAATTATGTGGTGACGGCGTAAACTACCGAGTTTCACAGTTTTCTCGCTATAACATTTCTCCACTTGAGAATTTTTAAATACATAAAAGGCCGCCTTATTCTGGACATTGAGGCGAATCCAACGAGCTAAAGTACGTCACTGTAGACGAATAATGTAGCTTTTAATTACGGTTTTGGTACCAACAGTTTCAGTTTTATCCTCGCCAATTTTCTCTTTTTTCCTCAATATCTCCGCCCCTAATTGCGGGAGGGGTCAACATATGGGTATATTCTTAATCTACGCAGTGAGATCTATCTTTTGGTGTGTAACTCAACGCTGAAAGCCGAAGTTGATTTTTCGGAAAAAATTGAAGGGGTACCCCTTGGAAAAATACCGAAAAATCAACTTCGGAGTACAGCTTTGAATCATGTACCAATCGATAGATCTCGTCGCGTACATCAAGAAACACTATACATGTTGACCCCTCCCACCATTAGGAGCGGAGATATTGAGGAAAAAGTATAAAATTGGTGGGGATAAAAGTTAAACTATTGGTACTACAAGTGCAACTGAAAGCGTACTTATTGGTTCAGATTGACTTCTTTCAGCTCGTTGGATAGGTCTCAATACCCGGAATAAGATGGTGCTTTGTTGATTTTAAAACTCTCAAGTAGAAAAAAGTTATAGCGATAAAACTGTGAAATTCGGTACTTTGCGCCCTCACCACATAATTTATCACTTTTTTCCGAATATCTCTGCCCCTAATGGTTGGTGGGTCCAATGTAAGGGGCGATTCTTGATGTGCATCGCAAGATCTATCCGTTGGTGTATAACACAAAGCTGTAAGCCGAAGTTGGTCTTTCGACAAAAATTGAACCCCTTTGGAAAAGTAGCGAAAAATCAACTTCGGCTTTCAGTTTTGAGTGTTACACCAACAGATAGATCTCGCAATGGACATCAAGAATAACCCCTTATATTGGACCCACCAAACATTAGGAGTCGAGATATTTGGAAAAAAAAGATAAATTATGTGGTGGGGAGATAATTTACTGGATTTTAAAGTTTTTTCGATATGAGTTAAACTTACAAAGTTATACTGATTTTCAACTTTGGTGCTTTTTATTTTTACAAATTTGCGAGGGCTCGTCCTGAAATCCATTTAGAATTTTAAAACTATTGCAAATATATTTGAAACTCTTCGTAGGGATTCATTTTTCCGGAAAAAGGATGCTGCGCAAAGTTAATACTCCCAAACGTTTTGTTGATTCTTTCGCGAAATATGCACAGAATTCTGTGAAAAATTAGTCAGCAACTGTAAAACTATTGCACAACTACCCACAACTCCACTAATTTTTTCTATTTTCAAAGAACAGGGTGCTAACTTCACAGGGATTGGAAACGGGCATCAAGCAAGTGTCATCGGCATATGAGAATAGCCGACGTACAAACCCTTATTTTCGTCATGACTCAGCTCCTTCCCGTTCGTTTCTTTATGCTCTTTCCTAATACCCATTTTATGAAAACGAAAACACCGACGGACTTTAGAGCGTCGCAGAGCTTGACATATCGATCGCATCGGAGTGGGGTGAGTTGGCATATGGGTCTATTATGCTCTATCACTGTTCTGCCCCGAATGTGGTGGTCTTTGATTATATTTAGGTATTTGATTACATTACCTTATCTTCGTCGACAAAAAATTATATTCGTCGAAAAAAATGAGTTTGGGAAAAGTAGTCTCATCAGGAATATACATGTAATAACTATCCCACTACTGACACCATTTTTTATGAGTGCAGCGGGTCTTCAAATTCCAGTAAGTGATTGCTTGTACGTAATAAAAAGATAATAGATATTAGAATATCAGTCGATTCTTTATGCCAATGTAACGAATCATGTTTCTTTTTCTTCAATCATTCTTTTCCGTTGTGCAATATAATACTGCCGTTTTTGTCTACAACGTGAGTTAGAACAACACAATTTATTATGACTGCAAGCTATGTAAATGTCGTTAATTTATCGCCAACGTGAGTTAATTTAAAGCGATGGAGAACAATTTTTCCCGCGTACCAGTTGAATAGACACAATGCGTTTCGGGGTATTCTTAGCGGCTTATGCATATGTAAATGAAATATATTCCGATTTGCCTCCTTCGTTACCCTTTTCACACCACCTTAGACGCTCACCCGTTAATTCTCGTTTTCGAGACCCAACTCGTACTCGCGATTTCATCGCTTCCATCTCCTCGATTTTCTGGGTTAATGATTTCCGTTCGAGCGTCGAAATGGCACTCGACTGTCGATTCCCGCGAAAAATGCTGGAGCGAATGCCAGGCGTAGGTTGTTTCTGTCACTTTTTCAATTCTACCCGCGATTTCGTAGCAATAATAAGCCGTTTCGCCCTCTCGCGTCTTACTCCCTTTCCTCCCGCTTTTTGATAAGAGTCGCCTTCGAGGACTTTGACGTCGACTGTTTTGATGATCTCGCCAAACCGCCCTGTGTTATTCCTCTTTACCGACTCTCACGCCCTTGTGCAAATATACTCCACCCTCATTACCGTCTTTGCTCCGTTCTCTCGTCTCTCGGTTTGTGAAAATTCCACAAAAATTCTCTCGACTTGAAAAATTATCCTCTTTCTTTTGATATTGAGATAATTCTTCGTTAAAAATGTAATAATATGTTATTTTCAGCCGTGAATGTAGGCTTTCAGTCGGCCGCTCCAGAACCGAAAGTCTCGCATATAAAACCTGTGAACGCGTCGCCCGTTAATAAACGATGTTGTAATTGAATCAGCAGGTGCTGATGAAGTTCCCGTGCGACATTACTTCAAACAGGAATTTCGGGGAATAATGCGGCATTCGCGGTAAGAAAGTTTTCAATTCGGCGACGCTGCGGTCGAAGCGCGAAGGGTTTTCATGCCACCTCTACCAAATTGTTCGGACATACTTTGTGGCTTAGCGTTGGTACACAATCCCCAGCGTCCATAGAATGCTCGGCTCTTTGTCTTGAGCATCTCCCGCGGCCAAAAACCGTCATGCAGACTTCCGTTTCGAGCCGTACTTTTAAAGTTGATCATTTTTTGTCTGCCGATTTTTCTTATCAACTCTCTTTATTAATGTTGTACAAATATTTATGTTTTCGAAAATGTCCTTTAAAAACCAACAACTTCTTTTTCGCTGAAATATTTTCCTGTGGATGTTTCGATTCAAATGGATTCGTCTTGACTCGAGTCAAGATGAGTGTGACGAGAACGCGAGATACTGACATTGCGCCGGATATATCGACCTCTCGGTTTACGCGTTCGTTGAAATTCCAAGCGATTCTGCCATGGTCGAACGAGGGGAGTATTGTTCCAAAGGTTTATAAACGACTAAAATTTTGTTCTCCGCAGAAAAAAACGGCTAAATGGATCTCCGCCACCCCTAATTGATATTCTGGTAAAAGCAATGTAACTCACACTTTTGTTCACTATGAAGTCGAAATTTCAATTAAACTCGTAAATTCGAAGGTTAAAATTCGCGTTCCAGGTGAAGCGTTCGAGATAAATTCAATTGCTGTTTTGATATAAAGTTTCGCAAACAATCGAGAATGTTTGGCAAAACACCGCTCACGGACCTGTCTCCCTCCATTTCCGCCTCTCCTCCGCTTCCTCCTCGCCCCCCCCCTTCCTCCCCCTCCCGGCCATAAAGCCAAAGCCGCCTTCGCCGCGCGTAAAATACTGGAGTTTGAGCGTCGTCGTCCCGAAAGTTTAGCCCCCGCACTAAATTCACAAAAAACCCAGCTTTCATGCCGCGTTTCATACTTCAGAGTTTCTGAGTTTAGAAGGAATAGTGCCCTGTGATTTTTTCCTCCTTTGTTGACAATCAGAAGAAATGCCAAAAGGAAGCTAGGATTTTCACGATATTTCTCCTGTGTCAACGCGCACGTTGCTCAATGCTCGCTATATTCATACTTATCTTTCACATATTAATCTATTAATTTCTTAATTTTAGCTTCACCAATTATCGATATTATTCGTTTGTTATATTGATGTAATATTCGTTGTATACTTTCCCTCCTCTATTTATGAACGTTGCGCCTCCTCCTCCTTCTTTCGAGATAAGTCGCAAACGTATTTTGCAGCATGATGAAGCGTATTTTAAGCACGCATTATCCTGAAAGTTGGCAGCTCTGTTTGCGTTGCGCGACAGTGTTCGTATTGTGTCGCAGTGAAATGAAAAGGCATCCGTCGCCGCCACCGTCAAGAGACAGTCGATTTTCTCGCCTTCGTGATATGGACAGGCGTTAACGAATTATTTATCAGGCTGGGCTGGAAACTGTTTTCCACGGCGATACTCGCGACGGCTTGTGGTTCAATTATTCAGTTTGTTGGGTGTCACTGGCGGGCGAAAACGATACCCGAGGCCGTTGGACTTTGCCCCGGCTCAACGGCTCATTAAACTATTCGGAGCAATTAATCACGACGGCGGATCGTCGATAATTGTGAACGCGCATAAAGTATGCGCGGAAGATGCATACTAAGGTAAATTGGTCATGTAGGTTACATCTGACGTGCTGTTTAAGCAGGAGCATGATAGATGACTACATTAGACCGCACATTGCGAGTTTAATGCCGGTACCTTACATGATGATTAATTACCCATCGATTTGTTGCTTCCCGCAATTATTATCTGGCGAATGGATTGTCCGTCTGGATCTCTTAATCAAACCGACCCGACCAATTTCGCTCGCCGATTACTCATGTTGTGTGTAATTGAATGTTACGAAATTGTCGACGTCGCCTAACTTGACCGAGAAACGACGAAGCGTTCAGGAAATTGAATCCAATTAACTCAATTTCGACATTTTTCCTTCGTTAATTAAAAAACATACCGGCCCCTAAATCGGCTCATGTTAATTTGATTACCGTGACGAGGCGACGGCATTGCAATGTTTCATCACTATAAAATACTCGGCGTTGTCATGGGATTAATCAAACATTTCAGACGGCGCGCACACGCCCGCACACGCCCGCATAAGCTACCGCGGACCTTTAAAGAAAGTCGGACCTCGCGAGCGATCGCGATTCTCATCACGCGTTAACCCTCGTTACCGCAAGCTTCCTTTTTAGTGCAATCCGTTTTTTAGCCGGCGATCGTTATGCCGCTCGCATTTCGCCTATATGCTTCCCTTTGGCTTCCTGTTTCACCGACGAGCCAGCAAATATCTCTAACGAATGTCTATTAGCTTTCCAAGCGTTGACGCGAATAAATGTACGGCGATTTGGCAACAACGCTCGGTTGCTTCGGAGGAAACGGTTCGATATTCCGGGCGCAAGATGGCGCCACCGCGAAAACTCTTCCCAAACATTTCCCACCGGAACTGTGATGCAGAAGTTGCAAAGTACGAGTCGGGGGATGCGCTAACATTTTTCTTCAACTCGACCGCGATTTGATCGCGGTTAATGCAAGTTTAATTGACTCGATTAAAAGTTTCCTTTGTTTGCCGATGCAACATGGAAGGTGTTAGTGTCTCGATGATTTGTTTTAATCGACTCTGTACGTAGACACACTCAGTGCCCGTTCTGTGTATTAATGTTGATGTTTAAAACGGAAAACGGTCTTTTCGTTTCGGAGAAACAAATGTATTTGGCGCGCCGTAAAAATATGACGCGGACGTAAAATTCGGACACGGAGTAAACACGGATGAAAAATGAGCATTCGAGATACATTCGCGATTGCAAATTCCGCATATTTTTCCGATCGGACGCGTTCGCGACGGCCGTTAATTGCCGTTGGCGGGTGGATCACCCATTGGCGATTACGTATTTACATGGGACTTTATTACATCTATGTCACGGTTAACGCTCGCTTGTCCACATCAGCGCGTTTCCGTGGAAGTGCCTTTTTTAAATTACAACGTTGTAATTAATTCCTCACGCTTGCGAAAATCTGAATGAAACTGCATTTTCCTCATAGTCACGTCGCCTCGCGAATTCCTCGTTTCCATTGTCTTCTGGTTTTAATCGTTTTGCAGTTCAGCTGCACGAAGAAAGCAAACTTGTTGTAGTACGTACTTAAGTGACACGTTACTTTGTGCCAATTTTAGAAAATGTTGTAAGTATAAGGTAGAAAAAACAATATAATACAACAAATAGGTGGAACACAATTTTTTCAGAATATAGATTGTAGTTCGTATAATTTCTACACCTGTGACAGTGTAGAAGGAAATAACTGTTTGTGGGCTTAAATAATATTGAATCATCGGGTGTATGTTTTTTAAAGAGAGCATAACTGTGAACTGTGCATTTTTTGATAATACAAAAATATCTTTAAATGATCATCAACAATCTTGTTCTCTTCGCGCGCTACTTAAGGCGCGACATAAAGTGCCGCAAAAAAACAGGATTTTAATGAGAAACACGGCAATGCCGTCATTTGCATTCGGCGCGAATTTGTCTGTCAGGACGAAACAGTCGTTGCAGTATTATTACCACTTTATGAAAATCCCGTCAGTCGTTATATTTGTCAGCCCGAGAGTCAATATACGCTCGTACCCTTAAGTCACGTTAATCGAGGACACAGAACTTTCTCTCCGCAACCGCAACACCGTTTGCGCTCGGACATGTAATGAATACGGCGATATTTCTGGTGCGAAAAAAGAAAAACAGAAAACGCTTTGCTTTTACCACATGAAAAATTTTTTTCAATTTCGCTTCAGTAAATGAATTGTAATGTAATTACGCTCTTACTAGAATTTCATTTCAAACATTTTCCAAGTGTAGAAAACAAATCAGACCCGCAGTAATGTAATATTATTTACAGCCGTTATTCATTATCTGCTGGATGCTTAATTACTCTGAATAATTCAACGTGCATTACTAGTTGTGTGTAAAATGTGAAAAATTTGATACATTTTCCAGCGAGTAATGAGAAGAAATAATGCGTTTCGTTATATAAGCTTTAAAGGCATCGTGAAATGAAGAACCGTTTGGCAAGTGCTGGCTTATCGATTTCCACCCGTCCCTGGCTTACGCTCCGTGTCAAGGAGTAGCCATGGTGTACGTGCGGCAGGACTCGTGATCGCAGACATCCAATTATCACCGGTCATCGGTGTTTCCATAAGGACCATACCGCGCGAATTAATTAAGCGACTCGACTGCTTCCAATACACGAGCATATTTCCGTGTGCTTAATGCGGAATACAATCGAAAAATATTGATACTTAACTGCGACCACAGAAACGAGCGCGATACTTAACAGTTAATATCTCGCGACTTGCCTCGCAAGTCGACGCTTTTTATTCCGGTTAATGCGACTCGGAGTTACGAGTTAATGAGATTATTTGGATAGGAATTTGTCACAGCACAATACTAATCACACTGTTACCGGAACAAAAATGTGGAACAGAACTTCCAGATTAAAATCGAATTATTAATTTCCGTAGTTAAACAGATTAGCCAATAATATTTTATGACGCAAAGTTTCCTTTTATATATGAAGTAATACATAAACACAGTGTAAAATAGTTGAAGGACATGTCGAAAGTGAAAAAGGATTTCTTCTACCTAGGTTTGTACATTTCAATGTTGTCAAATTAAAACACATATTTAAAATGTAAATACCGGCTTGGAACCCGATATAAATAGAGAAGTAGACTTGAGAAAAGGGGAAATGCTTTTTAATTAAACTTTTAATAGTTTCGACTACAGTTTTTCACGTTACTGTTTCAAAATGTTTTGCTTGTATTTGCTTTCAATTTTTTGTTGAATGGCATCTAAAAAAGAGAGTATTAACATTTAAGGTAAAATACACTTGAAAATTGAATCCACAATGTCCTATGGCAATGGGTAATGATTATTAAATAAAGTGGTTAAATAACGAATGAATAATAACAAGAGGAAATGTCGAAAATAATATTTGCTCACATTGCGATAAATTATTCGTGTAATTTCCAAGGCAGGTTGGTTAAAAAACAAACGTTAAATATGCGTGTACAGAGGTTTACATAAATTATTGATTCGTAGCATGTGCTGAACCAGTGGTCTAACGCAGGCCAGTGATTGACGATGAATACATATAATTGTAACGAACCAACATTTATATACACGACACGAATTCCA
>JABFPT010000652.1:9724-37753 GCA_022817245.1 Nixonia krombeini | reverse complement strand
TGCTTTGTTCACTTTTACATTCATAAGTGGAGAAAAGTTACAGCGTGGAAACTGTGAAACGCGGTAGGTCACGCCACCACCACGTAATTTTTCTCTTCTTCCCTCAATATCTCTGTCCCTAATGGCAGGAAAGGACAACATATAGGTATATTCTTGATGTACGCGACGAGATCTATCTTCTGGTGTATAACACATTGCCGAAATCAGAAGTTGATTTTTCGGTATTTTCCCAAGGTGTCAGGGAACTTTTCCAATCTTTTCAATTTTTTCCGAAAAATTAACTTCGACTTTCGGTTTTGTGTTATACATCAACAGATAGATCTCGTGACGGAAATCAAGAATCACTACCTATGTCAACCTTTTCTGCCATTAGGTGCGGAGATATTACGAAAAAAACGAAAATTGATGGAATGGGGGAGGTAACTTACCGAATTCCAAGGTTTCTAAAATTAGTCAGAAATTCTAACACTATTGCAGAACTACCCAAAACTAATTTCCTTTGAGATTTTCAAAGGATTGATAACGTCACTAGAGTGATAAAAATATGTTTTGAATTTTATTTTTTTTAATTTCTAAAAAGGAAAACTAAATTGTTTTACCATAGAAGGAAAAAATGAACGGGAAAACAACGAGGAGTTAACTAAAATGTTTTTTTCAATACCAATAATTTGCAATGTCGTATATCGTTAATTCAAACACGTGATTTTAATGGCGAATGTCCAGGTGAACAGGAAATTCAATTTAAACGAATTTCGCGGGGTTGAAGTTTGTCAGAGTCGGATTCAGCGTGAGCGTCGATCACCGGCGTGACAGCATTTGCGAGAACGTCGCTCAGACATGCACGATCGCATTCGTCTCGGCTTCGTCTTCTAAGATTAATACCGCGATTTGTTCGGGATTTTAAAGTGAGTCGCGCTGCTATGAAATCGCGTGGTGGAGTGTGGTGAATAATGACGGTGGAAACGTACGGCAAATACGCCCGGGCTGCGTCAATCGTCGAATGGGAAATTTCTATGGACGAAGTTTGAACGAGGTTCGTGCGATGCAATGCGACTCAGCGCTTGGGCAAATGTGTATTCCCATAGACGCGTTGTCGCCGGCAGCGCGAGTTTCCATCAAATTCCGTCACAGTTTAATAATACGAGTATTATCGATATTACACGCGCGCGCTGCCCGAATAAAGTGGCGACGATGCGGCAACTGTTGTACAGTATTGCGAAACGTCTCTGCCTTTTTTCGTTTCTGACAAGTGTATACAAATGCGGGCATCGGCGGGGAAACATAGGTTTTTTGACGTGGAATTTTACCAGCCGACAAACACTTCTCTTTCTGGCCGTGGATTTCTCTTGCTAAAAATGAATTCCCATGATGCTGAGAAATCCCTCTCAGACAAAAGAATTTCAATTGAACTCCTACCATTTCTCATACACCTCTAACATTCCCGTAAAAATCCTCTTGATCGAAAAAGAAAAATTCACCTTAACATAGCATAATCCATTTCTTCCGAGAATTGACATTTTTCTAACCGTTAAACCCTCCACATTTTGTCCTCTCTTTTTTTCTTCAACAGTCGCTTGGCGCTGGCGTATCTCGCCCGCTCAATGCAGGCGTTGGTATTTATTGGAAGCGGCGGCCGGAAGCGGAAACGGCGGCGATAACACATCGGACGCTATCAGCCGGCGTTTCTTCGTGCCGTAATAACAATTTTTGAGACTACGTAAATTCCGCCAGCACTCGCGTCCGGCCAGCGGAAGTGGCACCCTCTACGTCCTCGAAAAGCTCAGCTCGAACAGGCCACTCGTAAAAGCCGGTCGCAACTTCTTTCCTCGCTCGTAAAAGCGGCGCTGCGAACGAACCGGTCGAGTCGTTAAATCGTCGCTTTAAATCGGGAAAATCGAATCGCCGCACACCTGTTTCGACGGCTGGCTGTTTTTTCCCATTCACGTCGCCGCCGCGTGATCGAGCGCATCGCGCGATCGTGACACCGCGCCGATCCGACGTCGCGCGCGTTGTTTGCCGCCGCGGAATTGCTTTTGTAATATCGTTACATAGCCGTCCCTCCCTCCTCCCCATCCACCTTCCCAGAGTGCACCGATATTTGCTCGCTCATGCGGTTCTACGAACGCGCGGAAAATCGATGCGGACAAACACAAACTACCGCGCCGTATCAACTCGTTGCTGCGTTTCGATTGTTTTCAATGTCAACTCATGAGAATAGTAATAGAAATCGACTGTTCTTCCACTTATCACATACCGTCCGCATCGATTGTAATTGAGAATCGCGATACGTTTCGTCCGACGTTATAGCGCTTATATATTTAACAATTTTTATTCCGACGATTTTTCACCCCGAGTACTATTATTTTAGCTATTATATTTTTAACTGATGTCTCATTCCCTTACTCGAATTTAGGTTTTTTTAAAAATGATAAGGCAACCACAATTTTTCCTGAAAGTTCTCTAACGTCCCAACCCTTACGAATTTTCTACTTCTTGAGGAAAACTGTCTTTTTTTCGCAAATTTTCCTTCTGTAGAGTTTTACGCAAAACTGCACCGATTTTCATAGGTATTTTTGTGCGCGCAACAAAATGTTCCATAAAAAGAGTTTGCCTTGGCATATCCCACCGAACACTTGCGAGGGAATTTTCCAAGATTTTCCGCGACATTTGGGACCCCGCGTCATCTTCGAGCCTCGAGGCCAGGCTTACTTATTTGATTGCTTTTCACTCAGTAGGAAATTAACGCACCGCCTTCTGGACGAATGTGTCCGGCTGGCATTTTAATCTCATCACTTGCCCCGAGCTTAAACTGCCCCGCGTTTCTCACCGCTCTCTCTTTTGTGTTACAGGCGCTGGTATACCGCGACGGTAATCTGGTGTCGGGATCGTTGGAGGCGCTTGTCCAGCACATGGTGCCCACCGAGGACTATTATCCCGATCGGGCTTACCTATTCGCCTTTTTGCTCAGCGCCAGACTCTTCATCAAGCCGCACGAATTGCTCGGCGAGGTCTGCGCCCTCTGCGATCATCAGCAAAACCTTAATGGCGAGGGTGGAAAGGTAAAGCAAAAATTTACCTCAGAACCTCGAGATAGGCGTCGCTGCGGTCAGGCCCACGCTTATAGCGAGGTTTTCCCTTACGGAACACACTGTGTCAATCTGTCAAAAATAATGAATTTCGGCGCTATTTTTTGCTTCACATCGGATATCACGCACATTACACTTAGTTACTTTTTCTATTATCATTATCAAAAATTCGGAACTCGATGAAATGTAACGTCGAAAATTAAGTATAAGAAAATTTCCTTTTTTTTGGTTTTGGTTCCAGCAACTATGATTGACATTGAATAATCTCATTTCATTATTCAGTAATAAAGGGATATTTGCATTGAAAGTGTGCATCATGATAAAGTTGTTTCGGTTAGCTTCGTGGAAGATACCATCTGCTTTCTCAGTGAAGAATTCAAGTCTGGAAATGCGTATAATCTATTTGGAAAAGCGACGGACTGAAATATGAAATGTAAATAGGAATTCAATTTTTCCATGCCTGTTATTTGAAACAACGTTTCGTTGTTTGCGAATTCATCCGGTAAGACATGTGGCAACGCTGCAGATCCCGTTTAAGGGAGCAATGCAGATTGGGAATGTGTCGTAGATACGACTAAATGACATATTGGAATAGTTCCGGAGGAATTGCTATGCAATGTTGCCACGTTTACATTCCTTGTCACTTTCAATGTACATACTTTCATGTCAAATTATGAGATTCAGCTTGATTAGGAGTGTCTACATTTTTCAATGTTACGTTAAATATGATTATCACATTCGATGTTGAATTAAAAGCAGTGTAAACCTCTCCTTTCGGGATCTCACCATCAGAACACAGTTATATATTTTCTCCTTTCGTTACTGCAAGCATATGTCTACGCTCGCTATGCTACCTCGTCGTGTCCTGCGGGCGTACATATACGCTCGTGAAAGCTTTTCATTTATCAACGAGCTCTAGTTCCGCGTTAGCGAAAGGGTCGAGAATTGATCCGAGTTTAAATCAACAATGCGTAACAATGTGGCTGTAATTTCAGGAGCGGCTCCACCGTTTCGTGCCTCGGTTGGTGCAGCTGCTGGCCGAGTGGACGGAGACGTTCCCGTACGACTTCCGAGACGAGAGAGTGATGAGCCACGTGAGATCCATCGCCCAAAAAGTGGCTGCCGTCGACGACGCCGCGATGGAGGACGTGTCCGTGTTGCTGAAAAATTTACTGCTGCGTCTCACGGCCTTGGAGCGGTACGAGGAGGGACTGGCCAGACTGGCAACGGAGGCGTCCACTGAACAGCTCAGCCAGGTTGGTCTCCCGTGCTCAGTAATTTACGAGGCCGTAGAAGCTTTCAACCCTTTGACTGACGCGACTCAACTATTCACTTCGCAGCGGCACGGCGCTATGTAAAATAAGAATTTATTTACGAGCCAGGTAGCTACGTGAAATCACCTCACCGCTGGCTGTCTCGTAAAACGCAGTGGACGAATGATCCGCTGATCCGCCGTTTTTTCTTATCTGATAACCTGATATCTGACCTTACCTGATAACTGTAGTCTTACTATCATTTGAACATCTCAGTTGGTACTAGTCCACTTCTAATCAAGTACTTATATGACGCCAAAGTCAATTAGCACACAACTGGAAAATCGATTAGAACATTATTAGTGTCGTTATGAAAATAACAGAATTGTCTAATGAGATTATAATTTGTACTAGTTTGTACATTTTAATCCCTGATTATATCCAAACATGTACCCTCTATGATGTTTTTGAAGCAATAATTGTCACATTCCAAGTCAGGACCACCTCGCCAATGGTCTCATGTCAGCCAAGTATGACCCAATTATCTCATTTATCAGGCATCTTAACCATTACCCTAACAAGTCTCTGTTGCAATTTTCAACCAGCTTTGCTCGATTATCTGCTGAGAGAAAGGCAACCAGTATGTTCTCGTTGTTCCGCAAAAGTGCAATTTTCGGCACCTTTCAGCCGCTCATCACCCGGATTAGCCTCTTCCCGGCGACGACGTCGCTCTAAGCACTTGGCACACGCTCAGCCTGATTATCCAGTACTGTCGCGCCTTCGCGATACTTTCACCTCAATTATAAGCTTGTCGAAGACATCGCTTATTTTGTACAATTAACACGGCACCCTTAGATACCTTTAAGCCGATGTTGAGAATTCACAACTATTCGGATAATTCGATTTCATGGCTCCGCAGGCCATCGCCGAGTAACAAGGTCATTTGTAACTGCGTCAATTAGCCGGGACCGATTTCGATAATCGGGGTTGCATTTTCGCGCATTTCTCCTTCCAGCGACTATCAGTACTGTTATTTGTATTGTAATAATGGATATAACACAGCGCTGCTTGTGATTCACGCTCCGAATTGCAACATTGAAAACGGAAATGAAATGAAACTCAGTATTGAAAATCTCATTTGCGAATCATGGGTACAGATCAGGCTGTAGAACAATCGATTGAAATTCCACATTGGGGGTTAAGATGAAACATGGCGAAGCTCAAGAAACTTCCACGATCCAACGTTAATCCCCAGCGTCAAAATCGAGGTTAGCATATCAAAGCAGCAATTTTAATCTTTAATTCCAGTGCCCCGAAGTGGATTAAAAAATGCCGGTCTTCGTTGAATATTTCAAGCTGAGTGTTAGAACTACGGTATTGAAATTCGAGGTAAAAGGGACACGAGGTAAAAGATTGTCCTGAGGAAATGTCCAAAAATCGATCCATCCCATTTACTGGTTCTCTATCCTTCTAGAATGACGCACCACCCATGGAAGTCACGAAGGGCCAGTCTCACTTGAACCGAACACAGATCCATCACGCGCTGATGCGTGATCGGTTACTTGCGAAGGAGCACCGGTACGTGATGGACACCCCACGTGTAATTTGACCGACTGGTAGAAACGCGAAATGAAATTGATTTATCTACCAGTAGTGCAACAACGAGAAAAAAGTATCCAGAGAGAGACCCATATAATCACCGCCCCGGAATATTTCTCTGGGCCCCCATAAATTGCAATGATTTCACAGCTGGGTAATACACCAGATTCGGAATTAATACATTGGGGCGACACCAGTCGCGTTTTTCTTGGCAAACGTGTGCAAGTGTCTCGACAAAAGAGGAGCAACTGATGAAGGGGGAGGGGATGGTGGAAGAAGAGCGTAGGAAATAAAAAGCAGCGACTGCAGCGGGCGATCAGGGGCTGTAGCGCTCTTCGGGAAAATAAAACGTTCCGAGCGGCTCGATGCACTTACGAGCGAGTACTTTGTGCTTCCTAAGACTCTCGAGCTTATTAAACCAGCGAGTTCGCCTCGCTTTCTTTAAGCTCCGTGACGACGTGGCGGACTACGAATAACATTTTTCCCCTCCCTTCTTTCCTGCTGCCATTTTCATCCGGAATCGTCACGTGAAGCGAAGGGTTAAAATGGTGGAAGGACGGGAGAGATCAGTGACATAGGATGGGGAAGGGTTGGTGAAGTTAACGAGAAGAACTGTTAATTCGGGTGACTTTGTTGTAATTAAGGCTCGCAACAAATAGGAGAACGCGGACGATCCTGTTTGAAGGATTACGAGGATTTTTCGCAGTTCAAAGGCCCTGGTAATAAAAATGGAAATGCGGAGTCAACCGCGTTTCATCACAGCGCGGAATATTCAAGGCACTTCTCCTTTTTCTTTTTTTTTTTAATGAAACCCGCCTTTTCACTTCTTACTCGCAAGACGTCTCGCTTCCCTACCAAGCCCGGCCAAAAGTGACTTTTGCGGAAAGTTATTAAGAGTTACCGGCTCTGTCTCACGACGGCGAGCGGAAAATGCTACGTTCTCTGCAGGCCGACGACCGCTGCCTCCTCCACCCCCTCAGCATCCTTACTCTATCACACCAGCGTGATGTTATTTATTTACATGGAAGGAAGAGTCGCATTGATTGCGAACGTTCAATTGTCGCGATCTTGTTGCCGTTGGGAATAGCAAATAAACTTGTTAGGAAGTTGACAGTATTGGATTTAATTAGTTAAAGTCCAAGAAAAAGGTATTTGCCGTCGTTATGCTGAAAGAAGAGATATTTTCACAGATTCCGTCATCTTTTAAGAAAAGAATCCATTTTACACGATTCAAAATGGCGGATTCAATATACAGTAGTGCTTATAAATGAAAAGAATTAAGTATCTATAGCTAAAGAATCAGTGATGTAACATTATGTTTTTTTAGGATTAACAACGTCATTCAGAATCGAACTTTGATCTTTAAGGGCTCGCTTAAAGGGATCCGTGCAAGCTGCACTTAATTTCTAAGCCTTTAGTTTCGCTACGTTAAATCCAAACCTGTTTAAGGTCTTTTGCAAACCATAAGTATATAATGTACCATGAGTCGTTTTTCGTAACAAGATTAAAATTATATTTACAGGATAAAGAATATGTAAATACATTGGTCGTGTAATGCTGTGTGTACATATAAACTTATATGTACACGTGTATATACCATGTACGGAAATTTTTTTAAACGAGGTGGGACAAAGCAGAGGAAAACAGGGCGAAATGAAAGCAATAATGAATAGCGCATTGAGCGATGTTGAATCAGCGTTAATTTGACGACACTCGTAGCCGCGGGAATAACGGTTCGAGAAATAATCCGAGAATGTTCCTTGCGGCACGCATACGTGCATTAGCGAAAGTAGTTCCATTTCAGACGAGTGTTTATTGTTCCTGTTTTGCAAACAAAAGAGTCCGCAGCGGTTGCCGTTGGTTTTCGGTCGTCACAGGTCGCCGAGAATCCCGGATGCCGGTTTCTCCATTTTCGTATGAAAATGCAGCCGCCTCTGTCCTACCGCGTGGCTGCGCGTTAAAGCGGAACGTTAATTATGTTTGCTCGTTATTAGCGACAATGGCACCACGGACCGGGCCGCGCCGAGTAAAATATGCTGGCGCGAAATCATATTGCGCGACCTCGTTCCACGCTCGACGACGTTGAAAATCGTTGCCGTCGCGTCACCGAGCTGCGTCATGGCTTTTTCCGGCGATCCGCTTATCGCGATTCAGTCGGATCGACAATGGTTTGCCTTTGATAGGCTGGGTACCGAAATACCGGTGATTTGGACACCCGGAGGTAAATGCAAAAGACGTTCGCTGGGAGACATGCAAAATCACGTTTCTCGCGATTTCCCCGAGGAATTTTGTCGAAAATTGTCCTTTTAATTTATTCCAGCGAGTTAACATGACGTCGGGATGTAATGCGTTTATACGGAGTTGAGCGAAAGAATTTGCATATGCTCCGAGATGCTGTTAAACATGGGAAATTGAATATGATAGTTCTTCGATGTTCCTCCCCAGTTCTTCTGTACTCTGTGTCAAGCTGAACTTTATTATTTGCAAATGCCCGCTTCTTTGTTTTCTTCTTAGTGGATCTCAGCTTCTGCGTGTATCCAAGGATCCTTGGTGGACCCCGCGGGTTGTTAAAACGTCCCTGAGTAGTACTGGCAAAGAATCTAGAAAAGCAGGAGGAAATGTTATTTAAAGTGACCGTCGGAATCGAATCGAGGTAATAATCAGGCAAGATCGTTAGAATTCCACTCGACTCAAGAGGGATTTCTGTTTGGCTGAATATCAAGTTAGGAGAATCAAGACGATGGAGCGCGCTACTGAAATAAGCTGTCTGGATGAAGACGCTGGTGCTGTACTGGCGTGCTTCCTTTGAATATCAGAGGGACTATATCCCGAGCGATCATTTCCGGAATACCGACAAGGATGCGACAATATGCAACGGTGATTGAATCGCTCGGTAGAACACGGGATACACGGAGGATGGCACTACGGCCCCAGTAATGACACGCCGTGGAAGCGGCATTGATTATTAATAAAAAGAGGGCGTAGGGCGGAAGAAAATGCTGGAGGTGGATGGAATTGGCTGGGTGAACGGAAGCACGCACCCAGGAATTATTTACGTCCGTGGCGTCGTGCCCGCGTCCTGGGATGGGGAGCCGTTCGTTCGTCGTTTGGATATTTCGATTCGGATCGCGCAAACTGGAAGATGAATGGCGCGGATACGATAAATGGATAAAGAAGGCGCGTTCGACTCTTCGGGGACTGAAGCCGCGGATTTATGTTCGAATGCGCGGACCGGCGAGCCACCGCTCGGCGCACGTGCCATTGTGCGCTTGGCGCCCCACTCACGACCTACATCATCCAGCAGTACCCGAATTCCCGTCTCGTCCCCGGACATACGCGAGCCACCGCTTTTTATCCGTTCTTTCTTACTTTGCCGTCGCATTGTGCACTGGTGCACGACACCCAGCTTGTGGGGCAAAACCGCGAGCTCACCTCAGAGAAAAACTGGGTGCCTCGCCATTACGGCTTCGGGCACTAGAGTCCAGTCCTGGATATCGTCCAATCAGATCATCTTTCCTGACACTCTTTCCCACAGCATCGACTCTGCTTCCCAAAGATAACCCCCAATGTTGGGTACACACAGCCCGCGGTTATCGATCGGTCGCCGCGCGGACAACAAACTTCGCTGATTATCAATTATGCGTAGCGACCCTCTCGAGACACGCGGCTGTCATCGCCCTGGGGTAGTTTCGTTTACCCGTTTCCGTTTCATTGCGTCTCATTGAATATGAGCGCTGACGGGGCCAATTCCCCGCCCGCGTTTGTACCAGACATTTCCATTAGCGACGGGAAGGACGTCGATTAATCCGAAAGTAGCTCGCGACTTGCGTTTCTTCCACCTCACCGTTGCACCAATTTGACTTTGTCTTTCGGGCTCTGACGAAAGCGCCCTACTTTTGTACAAGGGGTGGTGCCGGGGGACGCCAACCGAAGACCAACAACTGGTGGAATTAATTTGCGTACATTGTACTTTACATCAGCGCGCGGTGCATCGATTCGTAGTCATTTATGCAAGGAAAACACCATTGCTGTTGTCAATGAGGTTTTCCCACCAGAAATATCCAGTGAAAAAGTAGGACTGATATTTTTCACAGTACATTTGTGGAGTAGAAAAACCCATTGTTACTTATCTACCCTTCGTCTCGAACTATATATTGGAGAACATATCTTGCTCCCAAATTCTCTGGGTCTATTGATGAGGCTGAAATCGATACTTTTTCTTAGCTTTATGTAAATGAATATATCTTGTCATGGGAAGTAACATTAACTATTACAGCGGTGTATGTCAATCGGAAACTCGATCCTCTGATATTTCATGTATTTTTAATAATTTCCAATAATTACATAGTATTACAAATTACTTATTAAGCAAATGAACGAAGAATCATGATTTGTTTATGCATAAATAAAAAGGTGTGCTTATGGGAATAAGATGTATTAGTATACAAAATAGATATGTTTATTTCCAAACTGCGACTTTCTTGCCAGTCAAGTGACACATTAATCATAAGTTAAATTATGATTTCCTTGTTTTTCAGGTTGATATTACAGAACTTTGTCCCTCGGCAACGGTGCTGGCGCAACAACTGACCCATGTCGAGCTCGAGAGACTCTCTTACATCGGTCCAGAAGAATTCGTGCAGGCTTTCGCAAAGGTTGATTCATATGCGCATGAATTTTCTGAAACATTTAACAATTTCGTTTCAAATTAGTATCTCAAGAAACTTCCATCCAACTTTCATATTTCTTTTTGCGTCATTTATTTTTCCTTGATCACCATACTCATTAGCTGCATCAATATCACTTTACACATACATATATATATGAATGCACGTGAAAATAAGACTTAAAGATGCATTTAACATTTGCACTTCTTCAGGAATCTCCCCACTTGGAAACTTCTTTCAAGGACATGAAAAAGACCAGGAATTTGGAATCTTACGTTCAGTGGTTCAATAGACTAAGTTACTTTGTAGCAACTGAAGTGTGCAAGGTGAGATAAATTTGAATAAATGTACAAGACCTTGTAAAGAATATACACACCATTTTTTGCATTTGTAGCAGTATAAAAGTAATGTTATATTATCTTGCATTATTTTTTGTATATTTTATTCTTTATTTCAGGCGAAGTAGTAAAAAGCTGTTCAGAATCGTTAATTTTTAGTGAATTTTTTTCTAAAAAAATATAATAGAAATATCATAGGCATTTGAAAAATTCATTACATTCAAATGATAGCAACGAATTCAAGCATTTAAAATTTATTTCATTTTATTCGGTTTCACGGTATAACACACACACACATACACGCAACAACGCCAGTTTTCACAGAAATGTAATATTTTTTCAACGTAACTTCTTTGAATTTATACCATTAGTAATGTATTATTCAGTTATTTTATAACATTCCATACGTCACATGTAGTTTAATCCAGATTAAATATTAAATCCAAATGTGACATTCGTAGAGAAGTAAAGCATCATCATATTTGTCACGACAAAGTATACTTTACATTCATATAGTGAATTTCATATATTTATATTTTTAGCATGCAAAAAAGAAGCAAAGGGTGCGAGTGGTCGAATACTGGATCGAAACGGCCCGCGAGTGTTTCAACATCGGTAATTTCAATTCGCTGATGGCCATCATCGCCGGCCTGAACATGTCGCCAATATCGCGACTAAAAAAAACGGTGAGTGCGAGAGCGGCCAGCGATAATCTTGCCGAATCGATCGGCCAGCGAAGGGAAGAAATGAATTTTCCAACAGCGAGAAACTACGGCGAATCGGCGAGCGTAATTGGATTTTTGCCTATCACGGACCGGTGAAATAAACGTGGACCGGCTGATCTGGGTTAATTGAAAAGTTTAAAGTCACCTCGACAAATTAGCTAATTAGCAGACTTGGTTTTTCGCATTCCACATTTTGGAACGGTCAACAAAAGTGGCTACAATATACGAGAAATGTCCCCGCAAGAAACGGAGACTTACAGAGGATAACTCGAACAACGATATTTACCTCGTTTGTGCGAATAATCGTTCCAGCTGTTAGCCTCGTTTTATAAAATGTGAAATCGGCTTAATTTCAGCTCGGAATTAAGTGCCGCATGTTACAAAATATGCCGATAAAAGCGTTTGCTCCGGGGGAATACCTTTTCGCTACATTTGTGGTAATCCGGGATGGAATTCCATTCGGTCGAAGGATCCTTGGAATCGCGTTTATAATTTCTGCCCGGGCGGACAAAGTTTCGGATCATTACTTTGAATAATCTTCCATCGCAATCGTAATAAGCTTTTTGAATTTTTCCGATTTAACTTTGAAAGAGGAAAGTGCAGAATGTACATCACATCGACGTTATTTTTCATCTTTCCTGGCTGCGATTACTTCCATCGTTTCACCGCGCTCGTTTCAATGCAGCGACCAAAAAATGCAACTTTGTTGTTTGAATTACTCACGAATTAATGACAATCAATGTACGTTTCAAATCTTGTACGCATTTTGTATCAATTACTATAGAATCAAATTGTGCTTATTGCAGAAAAAGAGATGTATTTTTTAGAAACAAACTATAAAATGTCATACACTTTTTATCGTGCGTGCCTATTTTACGTAATTTCTCTAATTATCGCTCGATTTAGTTGAACTTTATAGGAAAGATGGTAAATTGATGTAATTTTACACTGAACCTTTATTGGAAGGAAATTATTAAAACGGCTGGCATGTGTCCAAGGAAAACTTTAATTTTCCATTGTGGCTTTTGCGTAATTAGTTTTTGTTTGCAAAATCAGAGTTTTCTCAGAGAAAAGAAAGGAAAATACATGCTTCATATACGCTGTCAATATTTTAAAATAATATATAACAAAGTTTTGAATAGACTTTACTGAACGTTATTAAAAACAAAGTAAAAGTCAGAGAGTATTATAGTTATATGTAGTTTTAATTAGAATTTCATGTAATTATTATAAAAAGTATTTAAAACATAGCATCAGTTGAATGTATGCAGTTGGCAGTGTCTCATTATGATGATAAGTTGTACGTCAGTGTCGCACATAATCATTATTTGTATTCAACCCACAGAAATTGCTATAGGGAATTAGTAGAGCACTGGATAGGGTAACTGATTATTGTGGTCAGATATTGATCAGATAATATTATTTTACATATTTATCTCATGAAGCTAATGGCTTTAACATAGCCCTAGTTAGAAATATGATACTCTTACCTGTTCATTATCTTATCAAAATCTTGTTTATTACTAACAAGACGTTGAAAAATGTAGATGTCTCAGTACCTGACTAAAATCCGAAGACAACCCAATAAAGTAATAAATCCCAAGCATCATTGTCATGATTATAATAATCAGGGTTATAATAATAAAGTCAGTGCTGTCCGTCGAAATGATGATTTCATCCGTACTCCCATTACCGAAAATCAGGATATAAAACCGCTCTATTCGGGAGCGAAGCGCCTTTCTATTATTCAAATCTAGTGCTGTACGCGTCGTAATTTTTTTAAGTCCACTTGTACGTTACCGCGCAAAAGCCACGAGAAATTAGAAAAATTTACCAAATAGTTGCAAAATATTGAGTTACTTTTGAAATTATAATAGTTCAAAGTCATATTGAAATATTAACAATAAATTTAATTTTACTTTTAATCAAGAATAATTGTTTTTATTTCACAAATTAGTATTTCCATTCGCATTCACGACATAGAATCGTTCGGAAGAGGCAATATGCGTGAATCCCCACGTAACATACACTCATCTCAATGACAAGTACACCTGAGTACTTGATAATGATTTTAAAAGTCTCTAAACCTGGATTCAATTAAAATATAACCAACCACACTCTTTTACAGTGAAATTATTCGCATAAATACTTCTTCTTCATAGAACTGACTACACGTGATCCAGAATCCGATTCCAATTATCAGATACTCTAATCAGTGTCGTGTTAACTATTGAATTTCCAAGTCCACTTTAAAAAATGATATTCACATACGACACTTATGAGATTAAGGGGAGAAAAAAGAGAATTTTTCAACTGGCACCCCTACCACGCTTGATGCATCGAATTACTCAACGACGTAATAATGAAAAATACACGCGTGAGAGGTAGACAAAGAGACGGAATTTTGCTCGGGGTCATATCGCGATTTGATTTTGCTTCGGCAGCTTTTAACCGGCCGTAACGACCCGGCTGCATCACTCTCGTCAAAGAAGAAGCGTAATTACATTTTGCTGTAACTATCTGTGCACAGACACTGCGGAATGCCGCCCCTCCCCTTCTCCTTCTTTCCTCTACTCCATTAAGACAGTCAAGCAAAAACCCCAGAAAATATGAAATGCCAAAGGCGCGAAACGAGATGATTCCAGCTTTGACAATGGCTCTCGTTAAACGCTAACTTCGCTGACGAAACGAATTGCGCCAGTGATGAGAGAAAAGAATCTGACAAATCGTATCCACGTTTCTGTTCGCAGTGGTCGAAGGTGCAGTCGGCGAAGTTCTCAATCCTGGAGCATCAGATGGACCCGAGCAGCAATTTCAGCAGTTACCGCAGCACTTTGAAGGCGGCGATGTGGCGCAGCGCCGGCGCCACCGACGAGCGTCAGCGGATCGTCGTGCCATTTTTCAGTCTGCTCGTTAAAGATCTCTATTTCCTTAACGAGGGGTGCAGCAACAAGTGAGCGATCCGACATTCCGCGGAATTGCCTTTATCAGCCTCGCCATGATTTTGAGACGACGACCGGCTTATTCCTTCTTCACACATTTTCTTTTTCTTTTTGGCACTCCGTTTTTTTCTCTCGCTCTTATTTTTTACCCTTTTTTCGGAACGTCGCCTCGCACGGTCGTTCGCCTGGGAAAAAGACATGGGGAAGGGGGAGATTGCTTTATTTGATGTTTCCCGGTCAGGGACTTTCATCATTACCCGGCTTCCACGCTCGAGTGTATTAACTTATTAAGCTTCTAATGACGAAAGTTGCGCGAAACTCATCGGCAACGATCCGAGTTGCAGAGCGTGTTACAAAACGAGGAACGGGATTCCCTCGGTGGTGGAACAATGCGGAAATTATACCCGGAAATTGCGGACGTCTTCGCTACAATCGACGCGCGAGGATGCGTCGTTACGCTAGCACACAGATTAAACGAATCGCGTTAATCGCAGTGATGAAACTCGCGATGCCTTGTCTGGTTTTCGATGTTAGATCTTTTGATTTCTGGATTTTTCAACATTAGATTTTATAATGCTAAGATTTTCTTTGTAGGACCTTTCCATAAAAAAAAATGTCAAGGCTACAACAAAGCAACGACTTTCGGCGCCAGATTCGTTTATCGGCGATCGCGGGTCCTTTCGTTCCCCTGAAGGTCGTAGCACCGCCGGCAAATCGCTTTCCACCTCTTGTACGTGGTTTACACAGCTGAACCCAACCGATCGTTACGGGAAACCCGTAGCTGCGAAATGTCCTATTTCGCTTTCGCGTTACGACTGTCCCAAGTTTCCAACTTTACTTCTTCCCTCTGACGTCGTTCCGTGTTGCAGCTGTTTATTATCAATTGCTACACGTTTTGGTGGTATCTAAATCATTTGTTTGATTCTTCCTTCATTATTATTATTATCTGCTGGTTTACTTAGTTAAGCACAATACAGGTATTTAGTTATTTTTTATCAGTTGGTTATTTCGTTGACTGAATCAGTTCATTTAGTTGACTGTTTACGTAGTAATTGCTAAATGTAATGTAGATTATTAGTTGGTGATTCAATTAATCGAGTATAATAACTATTAGTACAAGCATGGCGAGGTGCATATATCTATATATATAATAACATTTAGGCACGAGTAATATTTACTGACTGTTTCGCTTTGATTAATTCACAGACTGCCAAATGGTCACATCAATTTCGAGAAATTCTGGCAATTGGCTAAACAAGTGACGGAGTTCATCGCATGGAAACAAGTGGCGTGTCCCTTCGAGAAAAATCCGCGCGTCATCGCCTTCCTGCAGGCGAGTCCGATCCTGACAGAAAACGGTGAGAAAAGGCGCTTCGTTTGATGCATAATTTTAGGTTTTTCATCCACTGTCGATCATTCGTTTGTCTTATCCCCGATTATCCCGATTGCTCAGAAAGCGTCGTCATAAGGAGGATTGCTTAGCTTATTAGAAAATGAACAGACCATCGCTATATTCTAAAACTGTTTTGCCAACACAGCATAGTTAAAGCCAGAGTTTCCTTAATTAATTTAATTTGTGAATAATGTTCAATATGCGCTCGTACTTGTGATATTACCCAAAAAGCGTGAAGGAAGAGGAAATTGTTAATTATCTGCAGATCCTCTGTTCTTCATATACTTCAATTCAAACGGGAATCGTGGAGTAAAATGGAACAAGATGAATATAAAAATGAATTCCGGCGTGAATTTTTGTTTCAGCCCTGGCCTTGGCGTCTTTCGAATGCGAGCCACCGGACAACAATCCAGAGAAAGAGCGTTACAAAGCTTTGAAGTAAGTCCGTTGTAATCGAGCTGGTTCGCCACTTCGAGCGGTATTCATTTTGTTATAATTCTTTATTACTTCTGCTCGCATCACGACTGCTTACTCGTTCATTGTGCTCAGCTTTCCCTGCTTAATTAAATCAGTTGTTTCATTCTGGGACACTCAAACAGTCCAGAGGTTTGCTGAAAAGACTCTTCTTTTCTTTCTACAAGAGGGAAACAACGATTTAATGTATAACGCGAGTTACGCGATGAGACGGAGCAAGGCGATTAATCCGACCGGGATGTAATTGTCATTTCTTTTTGTTTCATTCTAGATCCGAATTGAATGCTCAGTGAAAATGCGCCTCGACCAACCGCACCGAGTGGGAGAGATACTAACACCGATAGGAAACCATTATATACTGTATACATGCATATACATAAGATATAAATATTAATATATATTTGTCAACGATGCCGAAAGTATTGAAGAAACGACAGAGGGAATGTTCGAGAGCGTCTTCGACCGGGAGCAGCGTCTGGATTACTCGAAGTATCACGCGTGGAGCGTCCCGTTTGCCGAAAGCTACGACATTCCAGAATCATCGAGAATCACTCGACGGTTACATGCAGAAGAGTCGCAGTTTTCAACATGGTTAGTTAGCGATTGCGAGCATAGTTCCTATACGAGAAATGC
Source organism: Nixonia krombeini (assembly GCA_022817245.1). Classification (NCBI taxonomy): domain Eukaryota; kingdom Metazoa; phylum Arthropoda; class Insecta; order Hymenoptera; family Scelionidae; genus Nixonia; species Nixonia krombeini. Next base: position 20,643 of record JABFPT010000652.1, on the reverse strand, counting down.
CGAGCATTTTTCGGATGGAGTCCCACGTGCGGAGTTGTAAACGGTTCATAGGTAGAACTGTAAAACGATCCGCGCATAATGTACTGTGCGTGGAAGTATTCGTGTGTAACTCATGTAAAACGTGATCGAGGATATGTATAATTGTATGGCACATGCGCGACTTTGACGTGGGACCTGCCATATAAAATGAACGTTTATCTTCATTCGAGAAACCGAATCAGCGATTATCTATGTACATAAATTCGCGGGGGAAAATTGTTACACGCAGCGAGAAACAATGCGAAACAGGTCGAGTGAGATTCGAGATTCGCGACGTGACGTTGATTCAGCGTATGTAAATAGTACTTTTGATATAAACGAAGGCAGAATCGTTTCGTTAGTTTAAGCTCGGAGCAAGATATACTCGTACTTACAGAATACGTATAATGTTGTATGTGCATAAGGAATGAGATACGAAAGCAACAATTAATCTCATCATTATCGAAAATCCCGCGACTCAGAGGATTTGATCACTGCCGTGTATCATTGTATTTATTTTGTAGATTTTATACCCTTATTTATTTCGATCGACTTTAATGGAACATTGTGTATATAAAGGCGATCTTTTTTTTAGCGATTAACTCTCTCTCTTTCTTTCTTTCTCTGTTGAAAGTACGCTTTCAATTCTTCGGTGCAAAACCTACACTCGAGAGATTTTATGAGAAACATACGTCGTCGTAATAGGGACCAAGGGAATCGATTCATCATGGCCGCCGTTTTCGCTGTTTTTTTAATCAGAGCATTCGACGAAATTTGGGAATCCCAAGGATCGGCATTTTCAAATACGATACCTGTTAATGTAATCCCATACTGTTCTCGAAATTTCAACTGTCTCGAACTCGAAAATTTCAATTACAAACATTTGATACCAAACTTCAGAAACGAAGGCAGTTTGTAATTAGAATTTCCTTTGATAGGAATTTGATAGGAATTGTAATCAAATGATAAACCATCGGGTACCTCGATTTGAAATTCATTTTGAAAGTTCGGATAGTTACAGCGTAAAGAAAAGACTGTGACATTTGGCGAAGTTGAAAAGCTAGCGAAGAATTTCGTGAATATCTTTTTAACTGCTCTTGTCAAATGAATTAATCGATGCGGCTCGTGATATCGATTCAAATCGGCGGTGCGTACGTGAAAGGTTTGTAAAGCGTGCCGTGGCGAACTTCCTTTTTTTTCTCCCTGAAAATATTGAACATGTATCGCAAATCGGCGTGACCGTCTTGTCATAACTGCGACTAATTCGAGCATGAAAAACTGCTCAACTTTACTCTTCCTCAAACAATACTGCATTTTCTAAGGTAGTACAGAATTATGTCAATTCGAATAATTGCCACATTTTTTTTTCACATTCAAAGCGTAAGGTACAATTTTATACAATCACCAACGTCGTGAACTGAGGACACTCGCTGCGGCAACATTTTTCTACTGTCAAATGTTATCACAAGAGTAAACAGGGCTTTGGAGACTTTATCCAGACATTTGCGCAGTAATCAGTCTCTCCATACTTTTCTAAGGCGCAAGGCATTAAACATTGCACAAGTAATTTGTGAGTTTGCAAGCTCTGTGGAAACTTGACTAATGACAAAATGTCGTGACATTTTAAAGAATTTTGTAACAGTTTGTACTCTTTTGTAGCGAAAGCATCGCAGGGAACTGTGGACTTAGTAGAACTTTGTATCCTTCGTTAGAGATTATCGGGGAGATCCGCGCAGTGGGTGTCCCGAATCATGTACCGAATTAGAAAGTGTTACTCGTACAACGACGTTTATGTTCGGACGTTTTTTCACCACGCGTAATCACGTGACCGTATCCTCTCGGCGTAAAGCGACCGTAATTCTCGTTGTCGCGACACTTATTACGGTAACGAATATCACGAGATGTACATAGAGCGTGTGTATATAGCACTTAAGGAAAAAAATTAGGTTTGATTGTGTCTTCGAATTTCAAGAGCGGTAGAGAACGAACGAGGGAACGAAAGTGCCGAGTTTAGAACATGTACACTTATCGTTGGTTTTGTTCCGTTTTCTTCGAGAGACGCGTAAGAGTTTGCTTCGATCGTAGCTCGAATGGACAAATGAGCCCGAGTACTGAAAGGTATATATAGACTGTATATAGTGTCCTATATATAGGTTTGGAAGTGTAATCTACGTGTAATCTACGTGTCTCCGCATACCCGAATTTTCACGTAGAATACGCGTAATTTGTTTTAAATACAATTTTGAATATAATCTGTATACATACAAATGGTATATGTGATATACGACATTTGTATCGGTGGAGTTTCCTTCGATTACACTGCAACTGACAAATCTCCGCTCTTTTATAATTGTTTCCTGCGAATTGAGTTTCGATCGAGGCAAAAGTCATTTGCAACTGTGTTGCGAACTTGGATTACGTAAATTCTTGCTTCTCCTCTAGTCATTAGATCGTAGTCTAGTCTTAGGCTCACTCGGCCGTAGCAGACGGTATTACTTTTAATTGCCTTCTAATTCTCAGTAAACTTTTATTCGTACGAATCTCGTTTCACGTTGCAAGGAAACTGTCCAGTATTCGCAAAAATTATTTCCCAGCGTTACCATTCGCCGTACTTCTTTTCTGTTCCTTTCGTCTGCCAAAGTCGTTTTTTTTGTTACGCGATTGGGTATACTAGTTCGAGAATTTGTACATTCCTGTGATTGTGAAATTGACAGCTTTCTTTTATAGTTTTGTAACGATCGTTTTATAAGTATTGAATAGCGATGCTAAGAGAATGTTGAAAACTGTCGTATTTTAATCAGTATGATAATTCAGCTCGTTCGCCAAATTCTAACGAGACACTCGATTCCCAAAACGGGGAACACGAATATCAGAATATCGCCAAACTTTTCACATTTGTCACATTACCATATTTTTTTGGTTTACATGTCATTTAAATTAACTGAATTTTTAGACGAGTTTAAATTACAAATATTGTATATTTTTGTGAACTAAGGAGCGTATCTTATACTTTGAACGACATAAATTATATATGTTGCTTCTGAAGAATCTGTTATTGCAAATGTGATGACACATTTGGGGATATTGTAACTGTAAATATAGCATAGATCGGACACATGTAAAGCGACAATTACAATTTCTGTAGAAACGATGTCTTACGAAATAAAGAACGAAATAACATAAGACATATGCTCTTTGGATTTCGTGCCTTTTCGTCAAATCGTACACCAAATCGTATAAAACAGGTAAGTGTAATATTAGGGATGTGGCATTTTTTTAATGAAATCCTTTAACGACTGTGAGCTTTTTACTTACAATGTAAATGTTATCTGCCCATTAGCGAATCCCGAATTTTTTCCTCTATCCACCGCCTGTAATAAGAGATGCGAACGTAAACACCGGGTTTGTTGGCTCTACCGCAATGCTGTCCCCAACTTGTTACGCCGTAGAGTGTGAAGGCTCCTGTAAAAAATATTACGTTAAACACGCACTTTAATTATCAAGTAAATACATGCTTCACTTTTATATTTACTCAAGTAGATATATTTTTACATTTATAGAACACTTTTAAAACCATTTTCTTTACTTGAAGAACAATTGCATTACTTTACTTAAAATTCTTGTTAGTTGGCCAGTTGAAATAAAATTATTGATTTCATATTTCTACATCAAAATGTTCGTCTCCTGTACCTAACATTGCGAGACTTTAATTAGAGTGACAACTTTTGAACAAAAGTTTTTTGTAAGGATATTCTGTGGACATTGCAAGAAACATATTTTTTCTGAAAAGGAAACGGGAATGAAGCGACATAAATATAAAGTTGATAATTTCAAATATGATTACTTTTAGCCTGGTTGAATCAATTTGCAAACTTGCAAATTCGTGTCGAACAGGCGAACTTTTCGCTTTGGCGTAATCATTTTCACGAGCAAACGCGAGATGCTTCAGGCACACGCCAAATTGTGGTTTAATTTGTGCAGAGAAACGCATTATGTATAGAACTCATGAATGTACATTCGCCACTATTCACTAATGTGTCTTTTATGGCAAACAGAAAAAAAGGCTCATAAAAGTAAAATTATTTTACTGTAACACTGTGTTGTAGAGTAGACATGAAGGAATATTAATAGTTTTTTTTTAAGACGCGAATGTAAATTTTGTTAAACCTGTTTTCTCCTCTTTTTAATGAGCAGCGTGCTTTTCATTAATCTACGTTTTTAGATCGGCGTTATTCTCCTTAACCCTCTTTCAGCTAAAGGTGTATCAAAGTCTATTAAGTCTCCGAATCGCGTCAGGAAGTTAATTTTGCAGCAGGTCAGTGATCATCTGGCGAATTAACGATGATTTGTACAAACAATGTTTCCACGTTGTTAAGATGAATAAAGTACAGTTTATGGAAGATGGAAAAAACAGTGAAACGGGATAAAGGAAAGTGGTCGGCCAATATCGACCACTGCACTGTAGAGAGAACTGATTGTGTTTTCAAACTTTTAATGCGACTTAATGGATTTTGTCTCTATCAATTTTCATTGCATTTCCTGTAATTGCAGATAACGGCACTGTAATTATAAATAACAGTATCGGTTGCAAATAATGGTATTACATATTAATACTCAATAATAACAATACAATTTCTACTAATAAATCATTTAATAACAATTAAAGTAAATTTATTAAACTGATTAATAATTATAACTGTTTAGAAACAAATAAAAAATGCATAGTCGAAATACTGACTATGTACACGAAATGAAGATAAAAATGAAAACTTTGTCTGCAGTTAAATACTGCACTTTACATTAGTGAAAAAAAATTGTTTTCCATGCTTCCTGAACAATTGAAAATTGGTGGAGACTTTGTTTATGTAAATTTTTTAGGCAAAGGTGCTTTTTTATGCGGAGTATGCAGACTTGCGATTACGAAAGGAAAATGATAAGGGCGACTATTACCGTTATGAAGGCAGGCAAGCGGTCCTCCAGAGTCACCGTCACAAGTATCAACACCTTCGTCAAGGTGGCCTGCGCACACCATTCCTTCTCTTATGGCTCCTTCCCCGTAAACGTAATCAGCACGACACACCGACTGATCCAATAACGGCACCCAACCATAACGTAGGTCACGTGATTCCCCTGTTAAATAAAAATTTCTCAGTGAAAAATATGTCACATTACTTTACTAATGTCAGACTTATGAGTATTGTCCAAAATGTAAAGAGGTAAGATTTTGTACTGTTGTTTAATATGGCACTATTGTTGTTTTAATTTAGCACATTTATTATTTGTACATATGACATCATGTAACTCATATGCAACAACGTGTAAAATTGAAATAAAAGCAATGTAAAATTTTGTTTCCCGGACATGAAAAAAAAAACAGTTACTGTTTTTGAACGAAAGCGCTATTTGTTCGAATTCGACTTTCCCACATATTTGTTTCACTTTTTTTTTATGCACTATTCCACATATCGCAGATCTTGACCAATCAATTTCAAATGCAGTATGTTTGTGAAAGTTTGAAGAAAGAAAAAATAGCAATATGGATAAAGATAAAATCGTACTACAATTTTTTTTGCGCTACACATCAAAATTGCATTATTTTTATTTTTTAACAAAATTCAGAAGTCATGGGCAGATTTTAAAAGTATAGAATGCTGCATTTGAAAAACAGAGCATTTTTTACAATTTTACTTAACGCTTTTTTTATTTTACAATATGCTTTTTACCTAATTTTTATCGGAAATCAAAATGAGTAACTCTATTAAATTAGTAAGATTAAATTTTGTTAAAATAAAAAATGTGCAACTATTTTATTTTTACAGAAAAGAAAAAAATTACTGAAAGCAACAATTTTCTTAGTCCTTTTGGAAGAACTGCTTTTTAGAATCAGACACTAAGTTAGCGATTCAAACCTGATTTCCCCGTTTCGATACTCCCGAAACCACTGATAGTACAATTGAGTCCCGGAGTGTAATCTGTATTCTCACGAGGCAAGCAAATCGGCATGATATCTTTTCCTAAAGGAAATCCACGACCTTTGAGCAGGACCAGGGCTATGTCGTTATTCATTCTGTGACCTTTTCGAAAGTCCTCGTGAATGTAATAATCTTCGATGTTTGCTTCGGCTTCTGTTCCTTCGACAATCTGCAAATGCGATAACACATTAAGGCACAAAGACGGAAACTATACTCTAAGAAGATGCATTTGTGTGCTTCATTACGAAAATCAAAGAGAAATACACTTCATTTAACATTAAAAAATTTTTATGAAAAATGTTCAATATTATTGAAATTCATTTTTTTAACAAAAGTTCGTTGAAAAATTCGAGTTGTTCACCACACTTATTTTTTCTTTACAATGAAAAATTTTAAACGTTCGGAATTTTCTAACAGATATAAAAAAATGTGCAGAATTATTAGAATATTTGAACACATTATGAGTTATGTAAATCTCTAGAAATATTTATAAAGAAAAAGAATGTAAGGTATTTCGCGATTTTCGCAATAATAAGTAATATTGCAATAAAAAAACTGATATAATGTCGTTGCAATGAAAACCCACTGATAATTGTTCAATTTTTTATTTAATAGGCAAGCCATATATATTTGCAACAAACGCGTTGTTTGAAGCAGCCGTGAAAGCGTATCGGTATATAATTATTCATTTAAAATCGACATTATACCGTACGGGAGAATACATTTTATTTGGTTCACCTCACTATTGTAATCCCCGGCGCGAACGAAGTACGTGCCTTTGTTGTAACCCTCCAGACAATGCGCCGCTGTTAATACGTGAATGGGTGACACGACCACCGCGCCGCACCAGTGGCTGGATCTGCTGTGCCCGCGGACGCGAATGCTCGCCTTTTCAAAGGGAAAAATTGCAAATAACACAATCATATCACCGCACTTTCATTCACGCATTTGCATAATAAATGTGCCCCTCTACAGGATTATTGTTATTGTTATTACGCCCCGGAAGACTTCATTTACAACGAATTCTTTGCGTTATGCCGGTACCCAGAAACTCTTCAATTTCTCTGCAACAGTCTCGCGAAATTGTAACAAACTTTGCCGAACATTTCTTCTTCCTTTCGTTACAATTTCACTCCACGCAGATTCTCGCTGTCGAACATTTCAATGAATTTCGATCAAAATAACGGTAAAAGGATGTCGAATACCGATAAATAAGCAAGACAGAAAATATAATTTTGAGGAAAAGAATATGTTTTTAAAAAAGCGATGTAAAATGTAGAGGGAGGTAATTTCGCGTGAGATCGCTGAAAGCGTTGTTGGGAAAAGTTTGGCAATACGAACCTGCCAAGGGTAGGAACCCTTTGGCGCGATGGAGCCCCTGACGACCTTGGCGAAAATGAGATCTTCGTCGTCGTCGAAATCCTTTGTTCTCATTCCGCAGCCCGACGGTAGCAATTCATCGATGCTGATTCGTGGCGTTTCCGGTTCCACTTCCAATGGAAACTGTCGGAATGAAAGAGAAGAAAGGAATGAGAAATAAGCAACGCCTTGCTGGATTTTCCAAGTATTTATTTGCTATTGAATGTACAAGTGCGGTAACAACTGTTTCGCATGTAATAAATATATGTGTATTGGCAAACTACCGCGTCATATATAAACATATATGATTTGTGTGTGTAATTGCTTTTTTTATATAAATTACTGTTATATACATACAGTAATATTTAGTACATAGAGTGTAATAAATATTCGAGAATACAGCCGACTATGTCCGACTCTCACGTGTCCTCAAAGTAGACGCGGATTTCGCGATTTAACCGATTGTCTGTGAATTTCGCGTAACGGGTTTTCTTTTGCGCAGCTTGTCATTTTTTACCTCGTAATTTTCTACCTTCCCCGGGCTACAAATCACGCCTGCGTCTTCATTATGATCGCAGTTGTGCTGACCCCAATGATTGTGCTCACAACGGTACAGCTGCGTTTCATTTCCGTGACAAAATACCTTCGGAACACAAAACACGTGAATAGTTCTCGCCTCTTGAACAACGTACATTGATTGTCATTGCGAAGCACAGGCAAAGCCTGTTTCTTCGCTTATATTTGCATAATGTCATAATAATAACAATAATAACAATTTTGTATATATTTACACTTTCCTCATCTTTTCTTATCATTAGTTAGCTGTGCAGAAGTTAAAAACTTTTAAAGCAGATCTTTGGCATCTGTTAAATATGGTTTTAATAATTGCAAATGTAGAGAAAGGATTAAAAAGGATATTAAAAAAGGTTTTACAAAATGGTACCTCGTCCAGCCAAATGGGACCAGTTCCAGGCCCAAAAAAGCCGCTTTTCTTGGCAGTTGCCGGACCGCCGTATCCCAAAGAACGGCAAATAACGGCAGCCGCTTTGTTTCCAAAATCGTCGTCGCAAACAGTGCCCCAAATACCGTGATGGCGAATTTCCACTCTTCCTTCATATTGGCTGCTGCCGTTGACCAAGCGCAGCTCAAATGGAGCCTTCAAAAGAAAGGTGAAAAAATGTCAGCTTCGCAGTATCGCCTATCTGTTCTTTTCAAAGTTTAAAACACGCGATCAATGTTTGACACAATTTTATAGATTTCCACAAAAAGTACGTGCACTTTATGCATCGTGTAAAACGCCCGACGAGTACATTAAAAAAGTATTTTAATATTTCATTTTATGGAACGTTCGATTAAGCCGCGATTTTTATGACACACTTTTAAAAAATATAAATACCCATGAAAAAAAAAGGGATAAATGTTTAATATTGCGTGGAATATTTTCATAGAACGTTTCATTAGTTTCCGAATCGTGTGTTTTATTGGATAATAAAAAGTGGGAGAAAAGTGGAGGAAATTGAACGCGACATTAATTATTTCCTTTTTAATATATATGTATTTGACAAAAGAGACGCTGGAAAAGTACGAAACTCGTCACTGGCGTAAAAACTACTTACATCGCAATGTTCGGAACTTTCATCTGAGCCGTCGGGGCAATCCTGCACTTCGTCGCAAATAAATGGCGTCGGTATACAAGCCGGACTTCCGTCGCATTTCCAGTGGCCCTCTTGGCACTTGTCGACGGCAGTTCTGCAAACCACGCCTACAGCTTCCTCCGGTTGACAGTTGTGTACTCCCCAGCTGCGTCAAGTAGGGACATGCGGCAATTCGCATCAATGTAAGGATTAGTTCTTTTATATGAGTATGGATCATGAATATCGACCTTCGACTCTCTTAATATTTGCTCTTTGTTCGGAGAACGAAAGCCTATGTTTTCATCTTGCGAATCTTTCTGAGAATGAACTTTTGTCAATTATAAGCAATTACGAATAATGTCGATGGAAGAGTATGAGTAGTTATGGGTAATTTCAATGAGCAATTATGATTCATTACTATGGATAAGTATGAGCCTGTTCAATAAGGAACATATCCATCGTGAAAAAAAAGTCGTCACACATTATGAGCAATTCCTATAAGAGATTCATTGTAGAAACATTTCTTTACCCCTCAAAGTCACACTCCCTCAGCGAAGACTCGTTGCCACGGCACTTGAGCTGATCCACCATGAACATGTCGGGCGGGTCGAGATTACCGTAGAATCCACCGGGCGCTATTTTCACCGCGCCCAAGTGGAAGCCCAATTCCTTACAGATTACGTCCGCGTTAATCATACCAAACCCGTCGTCGCACACTTGGCCCCACTTCCCCAGAACTGAAAAGCGAACGAAATCACAGAAGGAGGTAATACCATCGGCGAATCGTAAATCCAATAATGAAATAACTCCTTCATTACAACCACCTTTCACACGTCTGCTCACCTTTTACCTCAACCCTGCCCTCGTTTGTACTATTCGAGCCGGCCAATCGTATTCCATAATCGAGATTTTCAGCCGTGCACACGTTCTCATCCGAACGATCGTGGCAGTCGTTCTTACCGTCGCATACTTTGCTCTGATTAATACACTTTTGATTGTTGCACACAAACATGTCCTTGCAATTTACGCTCCTGGAAGTCATCTCGTAGTAATCAAAACCTGGAGTTGGTTTCAAAGCTCCGCTGAGGCCGACGTTGTTGTCACTCAAAAGGCATACGTTGCCGTCTGCCCTGCACAGATAACGTTCTGCGAATTAGGTCATTCGATTGTTTCGCTTATTTAGAATATTACTCTAGTCCTAGAAACGTATGAAATTTACAGGAATTATCATTTCCTATTGTAATTCACTTACTATAATTATTATCCCACATTAAACTATTCGTTAAGCTACAATACAATTAAGTTAAAAGTAATATTTACCATGCACATTTACGATTAAATGTAACGTTTATTAAAAACAAAAAAAAAACATGTAGGAAAATGGGTACAGAATGTTCGTGCAAAAGCAATATTTTATTCGATACATTACGCTCTGAACGTACTTGTGCGTAAAAGAACGACACGTGAAGTCGGCTTCTTTGCAACGCAGAGCACAAGTTTTAACTGGCGTATTCAGCCACTTCTCCACGTCGTATCCCTCGAGTTTGTGCTTCGCGACTTTCTTAAAAAAGCTCAAGTGCGAGGAACAGATTTTCTCGTCGGCGCCGTTTGTGCAGTCCTGGGAAAAGTGATTGCTTCTGAAGGCAATGCTTTCTCATACGTTCGTACGATTTTGAATGTAACGCGACTTCAAATACTGACTCGATGTTCGATTTATCGTGACTGGCGAGTGATAAGTTGCGAAACATTCGCGAATATGTGTGTTTGCGTGTAAACACGAGAATTGTAAGGGAAAGCAAAATTTTCATATTTTCACGTCAAATCGATTTCGACAAATTGTTCTCGCCGTTTTAAAACCAATGTGAAAATGTTACATTTCGTTACGCAAATTGTTACGTGCAGTTACGTAACTTGTTATATACAGTTACTTGCGTTA